>OX459038.1:27175201-27388666 GCA_949775005.1 Orthosia gothica | reverse complement strand
AATGCACTATTCAGTAGCATTCGGTTAGACTGGTAGCCAGCCCCGAAATAGTTAGGAAAAGCCTCGGAAGATTTATTTAAAGGTTATAATGATGGCTTAAAAAGGCATAAGTTGGCAACATTTAAGCCTGTCTTAGGATAAAGTCGAACACAAATGAAATAATAGTAGGTACTAGTTTTTATTGGATAATATTTATGTGTTCACCAAAAATCTAAAGGTACATCTAAAAGGGGAATTTTTAACTGCACCTCTATTTAGAAATTTAAGCAAACAAAATATCTCCACTAATAACCTACTGCAAAACAATATTACTCACCGTAAAACAAAAATACTGATTTGCACACAAATTATTCAATTAAATATAAAATAAATGTGAATTAGTCCAAGAGCGAGCGAAGCGAGCTCGGGAGCTTAGGGCACCCCGACACGGATAGGTTAGGTTCGAAGGAGATGACGGGAGCTGAAGTGAGCGAGCAAAGCGAGCGAACTCAGCTCCCGTCATCTCCTTCATGTTAGGTTACTTTAGACCCTGCAGACAGAAATAGGAGCCCTGCGCAGCGGGGCTCCGTCGACTTTGTTTCGTTTCCCCCCCTCCCTTAAAACTTAAATATTTTGTTGCACTCGAAGAATTATTAGATTTACTTTTAGTTAACAGATAGTTATTCAGTAAAACAGTTAAGCTTTAAAGATCTAGCAGTATAGTATAATTCATTTATTTGATGAGCAAATTTAGTGTGCAATTCAGTATTTTTGGTAGTAATTTCGAATATTTTGATTGAAAAAAGGGGAATTACAGTTAAAGTATTAAATAACACCCCATCTAAAATACTGATCGTGCACCAAATATTAGTTGATCTACGAATAAATTATGGTCAAAGATTCAGACCAAGACCGAGCGAAGCGAGCTCGGGAACTTAGGGCACCCCGACACGGACAGGTTAGGTTCGAACGAGATGACGGGAGCTGAAGTGAGCGAGCAAAGCGAGCGAACTCAGCTCCCGTCATCTCGTTCGTGTTAGGTTACTTTTGACCCTGCAGACAGAAATAGGAGCCCCGAGCAGCGGGGCTACGTCGACGTATATGAACATATTTTGGTGCACATTCAGTATATTTGGTGGAACACAGGCAAAATTAGGTAAATGAAATGGGAATAAATTGAAGTACTTTTAAATACCATCCGTTTTTGGCAACACACACTGGTCATAGACTTTTGTCTTGAGACACTGCGGTAAATTGGACGAGAAGATACCACGCAACTTCCCGAACGCCGCCCAGCCGAGTCGGATAAAAACCTGTAACAATTAAAAATAACCCAGGAAATGCTCAAAACCAACAACAATATTTTACCACACAAGTATCAAAACCTCTCAATCCGTGCGGTTGCGACCAAATTAAATGATTGCTGGCTACCTGTTTTACGCCCAAGGATATGTTTTATTTTGTCTGCCCGGGGATGCGTATCGCATGCTAAACCGCACTAAGCATCCCACTGCATCCTAAATGTACTGAACATTATATTTAAGAGTTATTAGCTATCATTTCTTGGGTTGCCAGTGAATATGGAGTAAGTGAAAGTATTGATTTATTATTTGAAGATGTTTTTCCTTTGCGTGGTCTTTCAGGTTTAGGATTTGGTACTAAAGATGATCCTGATCGTTTATTAATGTTATTTTACGGCGAATATGTCTGTTTGGTCACACTATGTTATACTAGCTTCTACCAGCGGCTTCGCCCGCGTGAATAGAGTTTTTTCATCCCAAGGAAACATAACACCGGGATTAAAATTGCTTATACAACAGCCGCACGGGTCGATCTTCAAGGTTTAGCAACGCTTGACGAGGTCGGTCCGTGAATGGGTGACTATTTCAACATACCGAGTTTCTTCCGTGCCTCGGAAAACACGTTAAGCCGTTGGTCCCGGCTGTCCTTTGAAGATCTTTGACAGTCGTTACGGGTAGTCAGAAGCCTGAGATCTGACACCAGTCTTGCCAAAGAGTATCGTGTTACCCGGTTCTGGGTTTTGGAGGTCAGATAGGCAGTCGCTCCATGTAAAACACTGGTACTCAGAACCCGGTAAGACTGGAAAAGGCTAGGCACATGATGTGCTCTATCTCTGTGCCAAATTTCATCTATACATCCATCTATCCATCCAAACTTTCGCATTTATAATATTATTAAGATGGTAAAATTATGATTTTCGCCTCGGAAGTTAGTATATGGAAACAGTCAGGTCCACCACGCGTTATAAAATCATCATCATTTTCATTTTTGTATCCTTACCCGAATTCATTTGAAATCAGAACAGCATGTCTTCTTCTTTTTTTTTCGAAGTTCTTCATCTCAAAACTTACAGCCAGCTACAAACAGCTTGCACTGACGATGCCGTGGAAGTGGCACAGTGGGCCAAATAAATCTGAACGACTTTCTTGTCAGTGACATGAAGATGAAGAAGATCCCAGTAGTTTCAGTCTATAAAATACAGTGAAAAAGAAGAGAAAGTATGAGCGTTTTTATTTTTTTGGTTGGGAAATCATGAAATGCATTCACCCGCTCTGGGTGGAGCGACGTGTCAGACTTTTACTGACTAAAACCCACCCGTGTTCCTTCAGTTGCTTGAGCCAGGGCCGTAGTAACCCTCTTTCAAATTTATCCGCGACCAAGATTGTATGAGTCAAGTTATCATAATCTCATCGGTTGCTAAAAAAAACGAGGAACACAGATAACAAAATCACAAACACAACCATGGAACGACGATTTTAATTATGAGACTCCAGATTTATTGCTTCCATTTAATATTCAAACACTACAATCCTTTTACCATAGAGCACCCTTTTTCTTTTTATTACAAATCAGTTCAAACTGTTCAAAGCATTCCACTTCCCCACGTCTAAAGGAATCGACTAAAACCGCAAACCTTATTTAGTTAATTGAAAAAATACTAAAGCGTTGCCATCGAACGTGTATTTTATCTCACCCCTTTCTGAGGAGGTCAGGAGTTCCCGAGGGACCTCCCGATTGGTATTCTTTATTACGGAGAGAGAGAACCCCATGGTTGGCACTCGCCTCGAGTAATTGGCGAAATATTACCAAATATTTGTTACTGAACAGTTACCGTTTGGAAGTGAATTAGGGTGTCTTCAGTTTTTTTTTGTTGTTGTTTATTAGGCCGTTTTCCTTGTGGCGTTATGATGTCAGATATATTCTATTAGCTGATTGTCAACTTTTTGAAAAAGGAAAACCACATAATTATATTTCTTAAATAGAAACATGCCAAAGAACTTTTTCATGCAAATACTGATTATTTGCTTATTTATAACGAGTAAAACTGGACTTCGCGTCGGTTAATGTCTGTGCCTTCTCTGCAGGAGATACCTTTGCCGGAAAAAAATTAAGGCTAGTAACTATTCGTATATTTTTTAAACTATGCAATTGAACTGAAGCATAATTTTTTCACGTTCTAAACATGCTTACTATTCTTTTTTTAAATCTTAATCTAATATTAAATCACCAAAAGAAAACTGAAAAGCAACAAAACAAAAACAAACATCCTAAAAAAAATTACACCTGTTTCCATTCGTAATTTGAAAAAGGCGCGTAAAAAGTAATGGCGAGCACAGAGTAGCTACCGAGTTGTACCGGTACAGTCGTACTCGTAAAAACAGCGACAAGCCCCATCGAGTCCCGAGGCGTCTCGACTTCGCTTTTCAAATATTAAAATTTAATCGCCCGGTTGTCGCGAGTCAAATTAGCCTCTCTTGAGGCAGCGACACAGAGTAGAGGAGACCGGTGTCTATTACGAAGGGCATTTTAGGCAGAAAGGGTGCTGTTGAGTCGTATAGATTCTTGATGTTCGATTTAACAGAAGTTGTTCGCATAATCTAGATCGGGATTTGTTATGTGCCTATGTTTTGTAAATAAATAGTTTTTCTTTCTTTCAACGGTAGCTGATTGTTTTTTTCACTAAGACTAAAACTTGTGGCATAGTTAATACGTCTCATTTCTACACAAAGAGTTTGATGATGATAAGAGAAGAGAATGGCAAGTTTGCCAAAACAAACCAAAATTCTATTGAAATTAAATTGACACTTTAAAGCTTTAACTCACAGTTAGTTGCTAACACGAGGATAAATTGACAGCTTGTTATAAATAAAAACAATTTAACCTCGTTTTAGTAACTAAGTCTTAGTTAAGTATTTCATGCAAGTTGGCATTTAATGATCAAGTGTAGATTTTTTGCAAACTCGTTAGGTTTCGATGATAATACATGGTAACCTGAAAAACTTGTTTATAAAATGTTTTATTTTTATTGGATTAGAAAGAAAAAAAGAAGGATGAAAGTAAAGTGTTTATTTGTCACAAAACGAGATACAATATAAGAACATGCTTATGCTAAACCCTTAACAATAGTATTAATAGTACTTAAATTAAGATAAGATAGTAGATTATTGATTATATTGGACTAGATTTGACTTGCCGATTGGTTTTCCAGAAAATGTCGCCTCTACCAAATTTTCTCTAACTACTCTATGCCTCAATCGAGCGCAGTGATACGGACAACAATGTAATTGCCGAAGAGACGAAGAAAACTGTTATTAATATCATTCGCGAACAAAATGTTGGCTCTGAATGATTTAAAAGACATCCTCTTGTCGTGTATTAGCTTTTCCAAGTTAATATTCTCTTTGACTCCCTTTGGTGTCGTTGGATTTTATTTTGCGGAGTGACAGCCTCTTTTGTCTATGCTTTGAATGAATTAACGCCTGTTCTTTGTTTATGGATTGTTGTCTTTCTTGCTTGTTGACTTGTCTTCTTAATATTAAGACATGGGTATTTTGTTGAAGAGATGTTTTGTTGAGTTTCTTTGAGGCCGTAGATTCGGGTTAGTTCAGAGCTTTGTTGTCTGGTATTTGGTACGTGGTTTTGGGCCTTGAATTTAAGTCTTACCCGTGGTCTTACCAAAGTTAATCCATACCTTGTACTATTATTTATTCTGTGTCCATACTAATATGATATGTAAATGCGAGAGTTATTCTGTCTGTCTGTTCATCTGCCTGTTTGTTTGTTACCTTTTCACGCCTTAACGCATGGTGTTGGATGAAACTTGGCATAATTTACACGTGGGCGAAGCCTCTGGCTGAAGCTATAGTTAACAATAATCTTTTACCTAACTTTAACGCTAATCCCACTAATATTATAAATGTTTGAATGTTTATTAATCAATTGTGCCTTAAAAGGAAATGCGGTCGCAGACATCCGACTAAATATCTTAAGTAAAAAGTCGTAATTGAGAGGTTTTCCTCCTTCAATATTGTACCATTTCAAAAGATATTCTAAAAACTGATACAGAAAGACATATACTATGCCCTTATGTGTTCCTTTTTGATGATACATTATCATTAGAAGCACTAGAACCCTCAAAAAAGGCTCAAAATTGCGCTGTCAACAGAGGTCTAGTGAACAAAATTGGCAACTAAAAATTAAAAAGAAAAACATAGGGGCATAATAAATAAATCTTTCTTTTCCAGTTTATGGAATATCTTTTAAATTGATCCAATATTGGAAGAGGAAATAGGTGAGAGCCAAACCTCGAATCATGACTCTTTGCTAAGGACATTCAGTCGGAGCTCTCTGCTCATATTTCCACTTGAACAGTTGAACGGGCTTAGATGGGAACACGTGTAGAAATGGACGGAATTTCGATACTGTATACTTTTTTAGCCGTTCCTGTCTTATTTGGTCAGATACTTATGTACTAGTATTTTTCATGAACTTTGATCAAACTCTATGTGCAACAATGTAACTTCATTCAATATTATTTAAGGCGATTATAGTTTGCCTTAAAACTTACGTTGCGGATTCGGTCGTTCCTAAGAAATCTTTTTTTTTAATAGTTTATAGGCTCGCGCTTGACCACTATCTCACCTGATGGTTGCCGGTGAAGCACGCTTGCCTAGAAGTAACCTATTCACTCTTGACTTAATGACCCCTAGATTGTAGCTAACGGGAAACACAGACTCAGCTCACCCGCTAATAACCTCTCATTAAAAATGATGGCACGTTTTCTTTCAGTGGAAGCATGAATTGGACGGTTCTTATTGCAAATTCTAAGTATTTATTCTGTAAACATTTTGCTTCCAACATGGTTTGTTAAGCTATACCTAACTATAGCAGGAAATAATACATATTTATAAGTAGTTTTCTCCATTTACTGGTACCTACTTCGTTAGCTACTGCAGACCGCTCGAGAAGAAAGGAAGTTTTAACTTTACTTTTCCGTTCCAGGATGTGTGTTCTCATCTGATAAATAATAAAATAATAATAAAATCCATTTATTGCAGACTAATTACATGTCCATAGTTGTTAGTAACAAAGGTCTTAAAACTATGATAGTAAAATTATTAATTATAATAGTGTCATCTCGTCACGTGAAGCTGGATGACTCTCCTCAACACCTCAGAGTCTGGCCTCTCAGAAAACATCCTTAGGATTCCGTTGTCGCTTCCCCGAATCCGACGCATCAGAGAAGCTGTTTTCTTGCGCATAATGGCATAAAAGTCATCGACTCTTGCGTCAGCAAACATGCCCGACGCGCTGCAGAATCGGGGGAGCCTCACCAGAATCCTAAAGGCGTTATTGTATTGTACACGAAGAGCGCTGTAGGCCCGCTGGGTGTAGTTGAACCATAAAGCGCTGGCGTAAAAGTTTTGGCAGTAGGCTCTGAACAGTGTCACTTGTGCGTCTACTGAACACCTTGCGAATCTATGAACCAACATGTTAGCACGCACCGACAGCGCCCTTCGTTCTCGCTCAACATCCGCATCATCTTTCAAAAAAATATAAATGATATAGGACCACACATGTGTGTCATGTCACATAAGCAAACAGATTTGAGGTATCACAAATCTGTTTGCTTATCTGAATGCAAACAGATTTGTGATCGCAAAATAAATGTTCGTAGTCAATTTGATGTTAAAAAAACGATACTTTACGCCTGGACAGCTTTTAACTCTTTACAAAGTACAAGCCTGATACTGCATGAAGTATTGCAGGCATTGCAGCCACCTTTGGGATGGCTCAGCTAAATATCAACTTGCCGCGCTTGTTTCGGTGGAGCGCAGAGCTAAGAGGCTCATTGGCGACGTTAAACTGGTGGATGCCAAGCTTCACATCTTACCTCATCGCCGTAAGGTTGCCTACTTGTCGGTCTACTACAGACTACTGTACTTCGGTGAGTTTGCTCAAGATCTCCACGACTTCATCCCCCGTTCTACCATCGGACATCTAGAAGCATTGCAAATTACCATCCTCACCTAATTGCCATAAGTCATAAGTAAGTAATTTATTTCATAACAATACATACATTGTGTCGAAATTTGAAATACGAAAAAAAAAAATTACAAACACCACAAATAGATTACACTCAAAAAATAAAAAAATAAATTAAATAACAATAACTTTCAATAATAATAATTCGTAATAAATTAACAGTAAAATTAAAATGTCAGATATAAACATTAAATAATAAAAAAAAAACATTAGGTAGTGATTAACAAATAAATAATGATAATCCGGAACAAAAATACAAGTCAATTTAAAAATCAATGAAAAAGATAAAATTATAAAAATTTCATTATTATGTCACAAATCCTAAATAATTATCCATTGTTATATCAATTAAAAATTCAATGTCAAAGATCAAATAAAAAGAATGACAAAATATGTCACAAATATCATTACAATTTTAAAATATCAATCCATACAAAAAAAATTCGAGCCAAAAAAAAAAAATTCGTTGTTAAAGACAAAATTATAAAAAGTTCAATAATATGTCACAAATTCTAAACAATTATCCATGTTATATCAATTCGAGTCAATTATATAAAAATAAATGAAATATCAAGAGAAATTATAAAAATGTCACAAATACCATTACAATTTTAAAATAATAATCCAAATTAAAATAATTATAATCTTATAGTGGTTGTCATTTGTCATCCAGGAACTCTTCCTCAATAAATATGATTTGAGTTTGTTTTTAAAAATGTTAGTGCTATTTATCCGTTTAAATTATAAGGGTAACTTGTTGAATAGAAAGACTGATTGGTATCTAGGACTGTAAAAAACCACGTTTAATTTTGGTTGTATTGTGTTAGGCAGGTCTTTCCGTCGAGTTTTATATATAGCTCGTCTTTGCTCATAGGTTTCGAAATTGTGCAAATTCTTATGAAAATTGGAAAGCAATACTAGAATATAGAGGCATGGCACCGTCAAAATTTTAAGTCTGATAAAATGGTCCCTGCACGATTCTGTCTGTCGCAAGCGGATCATAGTCCTTAAAGCTCGCTTCTGAATGACAAACGCTGAGTGGACGTTGTACCTGTAACTATTGCCCCAAAACTCGATGCTATATCTGAGTTCCATTCCACCAATTCGCACCAAGCGCTTCCAAACATTCTTCATAATGCGCACAGCAAAAGAGTGGAACTCACTGCCTGCGTCTGTGTTTCCGAACGCATACAACCCGAATCTCTTCAAAGTTAGAGTGAACCGGCTTCTTCTGGGAAAGGTCACTCCATCGTCGACTTTGTCTCTGTCACCTCTGACTGACGGCCAAGTTCGAGTCGGACTCGTGCACGAAGGGTTCCGTACCATAATCGCAAAAAACGGCAAAAGAACACGTTTTGTTGTATGGGAGCCCCACTCAAATATTTACTTCATACTGTGTTTAGTATTTTTTATAATAGCGGCAACAGAAATATATCATTTGACGACATTCAACTGTTTAGCTATCACGGTTCATGAGATACAGCCTAGTGACAGACGGACAGACAGACAGGATTTTACCTTTTGGATACGGAACCCTAAAAACACGCTGGAGGATTATATTGCCTAGAGTCTCTTGGTTAGACTGTAAAACGAGCCAACATAGTTTAGAAAAGGCTATAAAGCAGATAATGACGAAGTTTCTTACCTATAATTCCAGAATAATCAACCTTAACGCTCACACACTCTCAATAAATTCCTTTAACCCCAAACCACCCGCTGCCCGCTACCGCTTATCACCACCCGCTCCGCTACCCACCAAGTCACAGTCCCACTGATGTGACCCGGCCATGTCGCCCGTCGCCGTCCGCGGATCGATACAGCCTCCTGCACTTGAAGCTTTTTGCTACCCCGCCCGCCCCCGCTACCCGCCCGCCCCAACCTCCCCGCCCAAGACCGGGCGTTGATATTATGTTGCTATTTTTATGTTTATTTTACTTTTATTTAGGTTGGGAGCCAGATTACAGAAGAATGTATGGATATAATTATATAGCGGTGCGTCATCAGTACATAGTATGGTGGACCTCTTTAGAAATGCTTTCATTGTGCGTAGATACAGCTAAGGGATGGAGTCTGTGTTTCCTGATAGCCACAACCTTGGGGTCTTTAAGTCAAGAGTGAATAGGTTACTTCTAGGCAAGCGTGCTCCACCGTCGACCACATCATCGCTTACCATCAGGCGAGATAGTGGTCAAACGCGAGCCTACCATTGGACAAAGAAGGATTGGCTTGACTTAATGATATCACCATTTTATTCAAGAAGCGTGGGTAGTTTAAAGTTTGAACGAAAGGTAGTTTGCGAAAGTGATTGTTGTATGGCTGTAAGATAGTGTTCTTTTATTTAAATAGTAAAGTTGTTTGAGTTCGTATTAGTTTTAGTTGGTTTGGGTTTTGTAAGATTGTTTTAGAGGCAATTACTTTTAGATGACCTTTTATTATTATCACGCCTGTATTCACTAAAGGGACGGGCAGAGCAGTCAGCAGTATCGTGGTATCAACAGTGGGCCCTATCAGAATATCAGCGCAGCGTTACTTACTCGTATAAATATCGCTGCACATGCTGAGATTGGAGCCTTTTTGGTCTCGCACGGGGTTATTATTTATTTTAATATTTAGTTATTGTCTTTTTTTGTGTTTGCTTATCTCGTGTCTCCTGTGCGGGTCACAAATAAATATATTTTCTTTCTTTCTTTTTCAGTAGTCCGTTATGTTTAAAGCCCATGTAACAGGGGGTTGATACTATTGCCTTTAAGGGGGCGAGCACAGGTCTGTAACTGAAAGTCTTTTAGAAAAATCTTTTTATAATCGTGTTATAACTAAAATCTTCTTAACAAATCCCTGATAAAGTACTGCAGAAAAGATATCTGGCTCCTTACATCCATATGGCCAAGATAATCCACCCTCAAAAGCCTCTATCACATAAGATTCAGTACATAATCCCTTGCCCACCCTACGGAGGCTTTTTAAAGGCCCCGCAGTGACAACGCGACGTTGTCTCTGTCTGCCACGCCCATTGGCGACAAAACCTTCGGCCACGCCCTTTGCGACACTTTCCACCAATCAGGGGACAGACTGAAAAGTTTTTTTATGTCAATGTTTCGTAAGGAGGTTTTAGCGGTTGTAAAAAGTTTTAAGGCGTGGAGACTTGGAAGATAAGTTAATAGAAAGTTTGGGTATGTATATGTGTGTATACTAAGGTACCTTATATAGCTGGATCTGTATATATACTTAGGTCGTTTGTTTACGACGCACCGGACGACACAATTTGCGGTCACGATTTTTATCACACGCCACACTGCAGACGGTCTGTCGTCCGTTCGTTTGTTCATTAGATTCTGCAACGACACTGCAGTGCACTTGTATTAGTTTATAAGCTCGTGAGTGACGAACTACGCGTGAGCCATGCGGAGCGGTGTGACGTGTCGTCAACAATCTCATACCGGCAGGCTTACTACGTATATTTTGCAAGAGCAAAACGATAGCGATTTTTGCGCAATAATTGCTCTTCCATACAGAAGTTTTAGAGTTGTTGGCGGTTTTTTAATTAAATAAGTGGATTTGACAAACAGCGAGCGATTAGCAGACGATTGTGAGGACCTACCATACCTAAACTGCAGGTAATTACGATTTTTATGACATAAAGCGTTTGATCGCTATCGTTTTTCTCTTGCAAAATATACGTAATAACTCTGCGGTTTTGTTCATCCGCTAAATCGTCACCGCAAAAAACCGCGACGACATATTGGCATCGACGACATAGCCGAAAAACTGTACGAAAATTGGGTCGCGATTGATGCGGTGTCGTGCAATGAAGAAACGGTCCATACAAATATATGGAGCTCGGAATCGTGACCATATTTTGCGGTGTCGTGTGGTCATGCGTCGCGTCGTGTACAAACGGCCTTAGTTGGGAATGTTGTTGATGTGGGTATAGTAATGTACTCGAGGGATATTGGAACTGTGGTAAGTATTTGGTGAAGTATCTGTATAGGATTAGTTTGTTGGTTATGTCTAAAACTTTGTTATAAGAATTTACTGTGTAAGTCAGTACACTACGTTCCATAGGCTAAGGCTATTTCTAGTTTAGGTACCAATAATAATTTAGAAGCTTCTTTGTAGTTTATGATTTATATATTGCAATTAAATGTAAAGTAATTATAATTTGCAGATAATTAGGTAGTAGGTTAATTGCAACAAGCTTGCCCTATCAGATGCGAATTAAAAAAGTTAATACCAAAAATAAAAATAAAACTCGGCTGCTTACAGGAGCAGTCGGAGGATACATATTCGAGAGCTGGCTGACCAAAACCACTTGTATCCGCCGACTGCACAGCATATTTTTCTTCTTGTTTGCGTCTTCTAGTTCGCTTCTTAAGCAGTCGGGCTTTTGATTTTTCTTTTTTTATGTTAACTTTTTTTTTTAACATATAAGTGTTTTAATTTATTGAAATCAACACTTAAAACACTTTACTTTTTTTTTTGATACCCCACACGATGAGCTTGTCAGAAAAATTCAGTGCCACTAGCCAGGTTAAGATGAATCGATTGACGTAAGAATCATCAAAACTGGCCAATGCGTTTTGTCTCTAGAACGCCACATAGGAACAAACATACATACATAAACTGTTAAACAAATTACCCTCTTTCGGTAGTCGGTTAAAAAAGTAAAAATGTATGGGGTACTGTCACGTGATATATTTCTTACTTTTTGGCATTTTGATTAACGCCACAGATAATATAATAATAGCATATCAACGCCTTCGCTGACATCAAATGACACTTTTGTTTTGGGCCTCTACCATTCGAGAAATACAGGCATGAAGCAGGGCTTGTAATATACTCTTTGTAATATACACTATGTAATAGACCGCCTTTTGGACCCGTATAAACAAGTTTTTCTTGTAAAAGAGATGTGTATAACTTTTATGGCGTACAAAGTATTAGGTATTATTGTATTCTATTATTTAATTTTGATAGGTATCTAAAATGATATCCATCACTTTGTAATGCACAAACCTATGTCTGTTTTTATCTTCATAACACTATCCTTTCTCACCTGCATGTTTACTCTTGGTCTACCTACCGTCTTTCCCAAACAAAAACAGTATTTTAAATTAGCATACCATCCCAAAAATATTATACTGTCTTATCCGCTTCTCCCTAAGCGGTATATAGCGATATAAAACCATAATGATGTATAAACGACAAGGCAAGGCGCATCTTGACCCCCCACTGGGGGTGTTCAGGGAGGGAGTAGGGGGTCTTCCTTACTAACCTCGCCTTTGTTCACTTCTCTGAAAAAGTATTGAAGCTCACAACCTTTTCAGGTCAGACCTTTTTTGTGAAGGCGTTTTTTTATGGGCGAAGTTATAATGGGGTAAGGTAGAGATCGCGAGGTTGAGCTACTGTGAAGTTTGTCCTTGCAATGAAGTTTTTTGTCAATATTAGATTTTTTTTGCATTGAACGGTATGAATATATTTTTTTACAGTGACCAATACGAAAATCATTATTTAAATAAATCCAATATATTATTTTGCATTGACCAATACGAAAATCAGTATTTAAATAAATCCAATATATTATTTTGTATTGAATAGTATGAACATCAGGATTAAGATAAATCCAATATATTATTTTTTGCAGTGAACAGTATGAAAATCAGTATTTTAATAAATCCAATATATTATTTTGCAGTGACCAATATGAAAATCAGTATTTAAATAAATCTAATATATTATTTTGCATTGAACAGTATGAACATCAGGATTAAAATAAATCAAATATATTATTTTTTGCAGTGAACAGTATGAAAATCAGTATTTTAATAAATCCAATATATTATTTTGCAGTGACCAATATGAAAATCAGTATTTAAATAAATCTAATATATTATTTTGCATTGAACAGTATGAACATCTGGATTAAAATAAATCCAATATATTATTTTTTGCAGTGAACAGTATGAAAATCAGTATTTTAATAAATCCAATATATTATTTTGCAGTGACCAATATGAAAATCAGTATTTAAATAAATCTAATATATTATTTTGCATTGAACAGTATGAAAACCATAATTAAAATAAATCCAATATATTATTTTGCAGTGACCAATATGAAAATCAGTATTTAAATAAATCCAATATATTATTTTGCAGTGACCAATATGAAAATCAGTATTTAAATAAATCCAATATATTATTTTGCATTGAACAGTATGAAAATTTAAAAATTAATCCTGTTAAATTAATCCTGTTAAAATAAATCCAATATATTATTTTGAAATGTGAAAATCAGGATTAAAATGTTATTATAAATATATTTTGGAGTATTTTACATACATAAACTCACGCCCTTTTCTTATGAGGGTAGGTAGAAACTACAGAACGCTGCCTGCTGAGATCCTTACATACTTCTTTTGCTTCATTCAGAAGACATTATATAATGATTTAATTGGTTTGTCCCATATCACTATAAATTGAAGTTGTGTTTTGTCCCATATTATTACTTTAAAGAAACAGTCAACAATAATTTTTCACACATACTGATGCACAAAATCAAAAAATCTTAAATAGGTATAAAATATTTTACAATGCATGTCCTCGAAAAGTGCGGTTTTCCAAGCAGCCAAAATGTGCGGAAAATGTCACTTTTTTTCACTAGTGCTTTTTACTTTCCTGTACTTTTTTAATTTTTAACTCCAACGTCAGCCCGACGCATAGAGTTTTTATTATTTGAGAAAAGTTTCAAAAATTAGTTATGTACAGATTATCATTCATATAAAAGGTAAAATAAAACTAATACTTTATTTTAGGCGTTTTTAATTATTCTAGATTTAGATTTTGATCAATAAATTAATTTTAAATATTAATTAAATATGTTTGGCAGAACGTATATTTTGCTCGTGCCTTATTGCGTTACGATGTGACAGCTATTCGCACATGCGCAGTAGATATGCCCGAGGAACTATTAGTTAATCTGTGGATATGCTGAACGCGCTTGAATAAGCCCGCCATTTTAGTAATTTCATTTTATTAATTTATTTATTTCCTCGCACAATGCATAGTAAAATGTTGTATGATACACGTACGTAAGATGATTTCCGACTCGTGTCGATTTATCCACTCACTCGCTTCGCTCGCTCGTGAATAAAAATGCCACTCATCGGAAATCACCTACCTTCCGCACTTGTAGCATAAATAACTATTTTCACTCACCTTTATTTTTTAGTGCTTTAGCCAATATAAATTGTGATTTCTCTTGTCTGCTGTACCCTGGTTCCTGTCTTTGATCGGCTTCGTATGAAATAAAATAATCAGAATTCTGTATGCATAGTTTAATCACAAACTTTTTATTTAATTTGTTTTATTTTTTTTGGGTCTAATCTTGCATCAATTGTTTTGAATAATTGTCCCCATCCAATTGAGCTGAAATTTTGTTTCAAAGTTTGGTTCGAATTACAAAATCAAAATCATTTTTTTTTTCACATATGCCTACATGGGGCACTTATAAAAGTCGAAAAAAGGTGCACGGTTCGGGTTGGTCGTTTTCTATGGAGAAGAACCGGCTAGAAACTCCACGGTTACTCTTTTAAAAAAATATTTGGTTTTAGAATGCTCGTTAAGCTAAAAAGCTTGTAAAGAAAAAGATTTTTTTTAAATTTGAATAACTTAACCGCTAAATAACTCCAACGACCATAATCAAGAAGTCCCAAAAATTTAAATGTATCCCTCTTTACGGCAAGCACTAACAGTGTTATTAAATAACAACTCAATTCAATTCGCCAATATTGTGTACTTAACCCTCCACTGCGAGCGCTCAAAACCATTCATTTATTTTCGCTCGGGGCCCATTGAACCACCTACACTTAATTTGTATATTTTTTACATTATGTAAGCAAGCTCCTTTTTGATAAAAGACTCCATTCACCGACGATACATTTATTAAAATGTATACGTGTTGGATCTTGAATACTGTCTGAGTGGGTCGTTTGTAGACAGGTCTCAATTAGAGTGCCCTGTGCGGGGTCAAAAGAGCCCTTTCAGAGTTTTACGAATAGAGCTTTTTGTGTATGCGATGTCTCGGGTGTTGTTACTTATGTCTGCTTTCGAGCACTGAGCTTCAAAAATACGTGTCTATTTTCAGAAGTTACCTATTTTTGATGTGAAAAGGTATAGAGAAATTGTCGACTACAAATTCAAAGGCGCGTGAAAAAATTAAAGATGTTGTTGGCTCTATTTGACCAAAATCAAAATTGCATTCATATCTATCAATTGTGCCAAAGACATTTTTTTTTAATGTTGCAAGCGTGGAGCATAGTGTTGTTGGTAAGGCTCAATCTTATGTGATACATCGAATCGATGCGACATGACTCCTCAATTTAATTTTACTAATTGGTGTAAATAAATGTTTTATGAATATAAACGTAATATATTTACAAATAACAGTATTAATACAAATATACTATAAACTTTTATTGTAATAGATAAGAAATCAAAAAATGGGATCGATAGAATGAAGTCTAAATAAATGAGTAAAAATTAAATAATGATCGCTTGTTTATCCACAAAAGTAATTTTGTTTCCGTGAAATAGTTCCATTTTCGATCAACTTTTGATCACTCAGGATCATCATCTGCCTGGCCTTTTTCCCAATTATTGTTGGGGTCGGCTTCCAGTCTTACCGGATTCAGCTGAGTACCAGTGTTTTACATGGAGCGACTGCCTATCTGACCTCCACAACCCAGTAACTGGGTAACACGATACCTCTTGGTAAGACTGGTGTCAGATCTCAGGCTTCTGACTACCCGTAACGACAGTCAAAGATCTTCAAATGACAGCCGGGACCAACGGCTTAACGTGCTTTCCGAGGCACGGAGGAAATTCGGTATGTTGAAATGGTCACCCACCCACGGACCGACCTCGGCAAGATACACTTTTGATCACTCAGGATACGACACTATTTCTATGTAACGACGAAGTGGCAACCTAATGTCAGTTTAGTCTACTAAATGAAAAATCAGAGCTGACAGATGTCTCTGACAGTGACCAGGTCAAGAAGACATGTTGCTAAATTAGTATTTTTTGACCATAGTTCATTAACTGTTAATAATAATAACAATGTTGGTTGTAAACAAGCTTTAAGAGCGGACTCTAGTCAACAGGAATTTGAAAAATAGGTATTTGAAGAAACTATTGCCGTCGCGTCACCTCCAACCTCACCCCGTAAATTGCGAAAGGGACAACTGCAGCTCAGGCTGATTTTACCTACAAAAACTTTGACTAAAAGAGGTTTCGTATTCTGCTGTTTTCTTCATGAAAACTGGTCTGATCTAAAAAATTCTTATATCAAAATTTAGAAGAAAGGTATATCTATGCTCTTATCATTTCCTTTTTTGTTAAAAACTTATAAATTTTGTCTGAAAGTCTTCTGAACATGGCGGTAAAAACGGGCATTATTTTCGGATTTTTGGATTATCATATTTCTTTTTGTGATTATGTTTTGGAAAAAAGGAAATGATAGGGGCACGTATTAATTAGACCCAGATTTTATGGAGAAAAATCATTGCTCTAGAGGCATTATCCACGAAGAAAACAGCAGAATGGTTTTGTATGGAGAAAGTCTCACTAGAGTCCCCTCTTAAGCAGTTGAGTACGCTTCGCTGTTTTATAGTTTCAAGCAAAGTGAAGTATCGAAGCATTATAATGCTTAGCAACGCATATACCTTGATGAATAACTAGGTAAGTATACTCATTGGTTTCAGTTCTAACCAGCTTAACTTTAATTTTCAATTCACCGTGGAAATGAAGTACCTACTTACTGATTTCGGTTACAAGTAAGACATTATGCACGGTCATAAAACCTGGTCGTATGGCCCATGATAGCTACACACTGGTCGCAATTGGCTGTTCTCAGAAGACATCGTGACCTGATGGCTTGAGGCACGCGCCTACATTAAAATGATTGGGTGTGACAAATGAATAGATACGGTGAAGGGGAACTATCGTTATTTTAGTCTGTTATGGAAATTAGGTACTGTAAAAGTGGGTTAGAGAACCTTTGTATGTACTAAATAATAATGAGGTTAGACTAATTGTCAAGCCCGCCATCAAAATCAGGAAATACTATTCCAACTTACTCTAAGATTAGTATTGTAAATTCCAACCAGTACAGAAGTGTCTTATAGTAGCAAAAATAGTACACGATATTATGTTTTATGTTTTGATTTTAATCGAAAAATAAATGTTTTTGTGAGTATTTACAAGCAAAAAAAAAATTCATAGACATGTCACAGTCGGAGGATAGATACATGTTCGCGTGCTGGCTGAGCAAAACCAGGTGTATCCTCCGACTGCACACCATGATTTTCTTCTTGTTTAAGTCTTTTTAGTTCGCTTTTTAAGCAGTTGGGATTTTTTTAATTTTTCACATTTTTTTTTTATTTATAACTTTTTAGATATTTTTGTTTTTAGAATTAGGTACATTTAAACATATATGTGTTATATATTTTTGAAATCACCAATCCATTTTTAATGTAGCCAGTGAAACTCGCAGGGTTAAGACGTATCGATTGACGTAAGAATCATCAAAATCGGCCAACGCGTTTGGTCTCTAGAACGCCACATAGGAACAAACATACATACATACATAGACTGATAAAAACGTTACCCTCTTTCGGCAGTCGGGTAAAAACACAGTAAAACAATTTCCCTAACGAAAGAGTTAGATAAAGATGCAGATCGATAACAGAACATCCTCATAACATCGCTCGCTAATTGGCTAAGAAAAATTAATTCTACGAAAGGGTTCCCTGTCCCGAACGACGCCCAAAGGACCACCATTAAGGTTCAGTACAAAAGAGTGAGCGTACACTCAAATAATTGAACATTGTACACAAAAATATGTACAATGTTGTTAATGAACTAATTAACTGTTAATAATAATAACAATGTTGGTTGTAAACAAGCTTTAAGAGCGGACTCTAGTCAACAGGAATTTGAAAAATAGGTATTTGAAGAAACTATTGCCGTCGCGTCACCTCCAACCTCACCCCGTAAATTGCGAAAGGGACAACTGCAGCTCAGGCTGATTTTACCTACAAAAACTTTGACTAAAAGCGGTTTCGTATTCTGCTGTTTTCTTCATGAAAACTGGTCTGATCTAAAAAATTCTTATATCAAAATTTAGAAGAAAGGTATATCTATGCTCTTATCATTTCCTTTTTTGTTAAAAACTTATAAATTTTGTCTGAAAGTCTTCTGAACATGGCGGTAAAAACGGGCATTATTTTCGGATTTTTGGATTATCATATTTCTTTTTGTGATTATGTTTTGGAAAAAAGGAAATGATAGGGGCACGTATTAATTAGACCCAGATTTTATGGAGAAAAATCATTGCTCTAGAGGCATTATCCACGAAGAAAACAGCAGAATGGTTTTGTATGGAGAAAGTCTCACTAGAGTCCCCTCTTAAGCAGTTGAGTACGCTTCGCTGTTTTATAGTTTCAAGCAAAGTGAAGTATCGAAGCATTATAATGCTTAGCAACGCATATACCTTGATGAATAACTAGGTAAGTATACTCATTGGTTTCAGTTCTAACCAGCTTAACTTTAATTTTCAATTCACCGTGGAAATGAAGTACCTACTTACTGATTTCGGTTACAAGTAAGACATTATGCACGGTCATAAAACCTGGTCGTATGGCCCATGATAGCTACACACTGGTCGCAATTGGCTGTTCTCAGAAGACATCGTGACCTGATGGCTTGAGGCACGCGCCTACATTAAAATGATTGGGTGTGACAAATGAATAGATACGGTGAAGGGGAACTATCGTTATTTTAGTCTGTTATGGAAATTAGGTACTGTAAAAGTGGGTTAGAGAACCTTTGTATGTACTAAATAATAATGAGGTTAGACTAATTGTCAAGCCCGCCATCAAAATCAGGAAATACTATTCCAACTTACTCTAAGATTAGTATTGTAAATTCCAACCAGTACAGAAGTGTCTTATAGTAGCAAAAATAGTACACGATATTATGTTTTATGTTTTGATTTTAATCGAAAAATAAATGTTTTTGTGAGTATTTACAAGCAAAAAAAAAATTCATAGACATGTCACAGTCGGAGGATAGATACATGTTCGCGTGCTGGCTGAGCAAAACCAGGTGTATCCTCCGACTGCACACCATGATTTTCTTCTTGTTTAAGTCTTTTTAGTTCGCTTTTTAAGCAGTTGGGATTTTTTTAATTTTTCACATTTTTTTTTTATTTATAACTTTTTAGATATTTTTGTTTTTAGAATTAGGTACATTTAAACATATATGTGTTATATATTTTTGAAATCACCAATCCATTTTTAATGTAGCCAGTGAAACTCGCAGGGTTAAGACGTATCGATTGACGTAAGAATCATCAAAATCGGCCAACGCGTTTGGTCTCTAGAACGCCACATAGGAACAAACATACATACATACATAGACTGATAAAAACGTTACCCTCTTTCGGCAGTCGGGTAAAAACACAGTAAAACAATTTCCCTAACGAAAGAGTTAGATAAAGATGCAGATCGATAACAGAACATCCTCATAACATCGCTCGCTAATTGGCTAAGAAAAATTAATTCTACGAAAGGGTTCCCTGTCCCGAACGACGCCCAAAGGACCACCATTAAGGTTCAGTACAAAAGAGTGAGCGTACACTCAAATAATTGAACATTGTACACAAAAATATGTAAATGAGTTTTCGCTCCGTGAAAATTAACTTTTTCATTATGAATTATGTCCTTGATGTTGTCTTCGAGACGTCTTCGGGGAGTTTTTCGAGATTTTACAGCTTTCTACTCGAAGGGTTAAAGGTAATTTGAGCGCGAGGGTCGAAAAAACCTCCGCAGTTTAGGAAGGGTTAAGTGTTTTCGAGTTCTAAATAAATATTGAGTTTCCTTGAATGAAGTTTTGTCGTAAAGATGATTTAGAAACAAATGAAGTGTTGTTTGTTTTTGTTAAGGTTAGAAATTTGGATAGATACACGAAATGAAGACTATTGCCAAATCTAGAGTTTAAATTAAGGATTCTGGGGATTCCCACTGCTGGGATACAGGCCTCCTCTCTGTGATAGAGGGAATGGGCCTTAATCCACCACGTGGGCCCAGTGCGGGTTGGTGGATGTCACATGTCTTCGAATTTTTGGTTCCACATGCCGGTTTCCTCACGATCTTTTCCTTCAACGTTTTGAGAGCAGTGGTGATGAAATAATTTACACAAAGTAATGCGCCTGCCTGCTTCGAACCCATGACCTACGAAACGTTAGTTGGGGCGTTACCACTGCGCCACCACTGACCCACATAAAAAAATAATATCAATCTGCCTAGCCTTTTTCCAACTTCATTGGGGTCGGCTTCCAGTCTAACCGGATTTAGCTAAGTACCAGTGTTTTACATGGAGCGACTGCCTATCTGACCTCCACAACCCAGTAACTGGGTAACACGACTACCCATAACGACTGTCAAAGATCTTCAAATGACAGCTGGGACCAACGGCTTAACGTGCTTTCCGAGGCTAGGAGGAAACTCGGTATGTTGAAATGGTCACCCATCCATGGACCGACCTCGTCAAGCGTTGCTTAACCTTGATGATCGACCAGTGCGGTTATTATTTAGTAAAAAAAAAAATGCTCCTATAAAATAATATATTTTTGATAAAATAATATTTTGTATTGCTTACTTAGGCCTGTATTTTTAAGCCAATGATCAAGCGTTACGGTTTCTTACTACGTAGGTGCTTAATCAGGTCCTAAAAGCAATGTAATTTTGACCTCAAAATAAACCTCAATTAGTTCTACAGTTACACCTATCATAATTGGTGATCATGTTCTCACGCTGACTCAGCTCATAATAATTTGAGTGCACACAGTACCAAAGTGCTTGCAAATTACAATACTTGTACTGCGCAGGTTAACTTAACGTCTCAATCTACTGCGTGGGTGTTTTACGGAATACTGACAGTGACTGTTCTATAATGGACGCAAATGTTATGAGCCAGGACAGTGGAACTTACGTGGGTTGGAAGAAGACATAAAAATTGTTAACGCATAAATTGGGCACAATTTTATTCACCATCATCATCATTCCGTCGAAAGATGTCCACTGCTGAACATAGTCCAAGTGAAGTCACATCGATCGATCCTGTGTTTCGCATTCATATTCATATTCAAAAATCACCAGCCCATCGAGCAATGAGCTTTGTCCACTGCCACGTACCTAAGTTTGACTATTATTTGGGCTTTGTCGGTTACCCTGGTCAGTCGTGACTGATCCCATACAAAGAAACTGTCACGACGTACTGTACTAGTTATACTGATTATTTGATCTATCTATCGCCGTGGAACGGAACCGAACGCGATCGATTTACAAAAAATAATCCGTATAATCAGATGAAAAACGTTAGTTACGTGGCACGATTTCTTTGTATGGGATGAGGCATCTGTGTACTAGTATTATATTATCTGTGCCCTGGTTATCCCTAAGAAAAAAAAAAGGATTGTGCTTTGGAACTTGTTTGTGTTTTGTCTAAGTTGTAATATGTTTCAGTGATCATAACTGATTTCTTTCTTTCTCTTGATTTAGTGATATCTTATAAAGTACAGCAACCATTCTCATACTAAAACTGTAAGTAATCTTCAAGAACCAGATAGACATAAAATTGACTATAATATTAAAGTTTTGAGCCCATTGTAGATGCACTTTGCATAAATGGCCAATAATTGTAGATCAGCGACAGAAGATCGACAGATGATAGCTTGCAAATAGTATCGTTCATTCAATACGTTCAACATGGCTGCGAGTGAATGAATGAATGGATGATTGAGTTGTTAGCACTCGCAGATTGTTCGTTTGTTTATTTTTTGTTATTTGTATTGTGAGTTGAAGTTGATGTGAAATTAACTTTTAAATGGTTTCAGATCAAAATATTAAGTATTATAACATGAATAAAAATATACTTTTTCTGTGCATGTCGATAGCAAACTAAATAGTATCATATCTTTAAAGCTCTACACATATACATATTACAAGTCTAAAGGGTATAAAAGTTTCTTATCTGTGGAATTAGAAAATAAAAATAAAATCTGGCCAAGTGCGCGTAAAATCAAGTTGGTTGTAATAGGAAAAGTGAGGGAATTTCAAAGAAAATTTTGATTTATCAATATATTGGTATTTTTTGGTAAAATATACGCAACTAGATGACCCCTGCAGCTTCGCTCCCGTCAAAATTATAGCCTATGTTACTCGGGAATAATGTAGCTTTACATAGGTGAAGGAATTTTTTAAATCGGTTCAGTTGTTTGGGAGCCTATTCGGTACAAACAAACAAACATACAAAAAAATCTTGATTCTTTATAATATTGGCATAGATAATAAACATTATCACCCAAGTTCATAGGTCAATGGGAAGTAAAAAAAAACAACGGAACAAAATTTTGTAAAATATACTGAGTTTGGTGGTTTCTCCTTTGTTATCCAATATTTTATCAAACAAAAATATAGTATTTATCTACTTAACAAGCTCTAAACAACGATACCCCACTCGATGGGGTTGGTAATTTTTTGTTCACTTCTCCCTTTATCTGTATGGGAGCTTCCCTTAAAACCATATAAAATATTTTTTGTCGAAATTGGATCAACAAGATGCGTATACTGTGAAAATTTGAAGACTGTTGCTCCAACCGTTTGGCTGTAAAACCCGTTTGACATACGACGGACAGACAGACAGACAGACACTTGAGAGACAGCAATAGGGCTCCGTTTGAACCCTTTGGTACGGAACCCTAAAAAGAAAGCAATAATATTGCATATTTTCATTTCAGCTCTGCCTGTCGTCAAAAATGGTTATTGCATGATTCGCACGAACTGTGCGAATCGACATTTTTAAGGCGGTACCCCGAGCAAAACGCCACGCAAGCCATTTTTTGTGCTGTTTTTAGGAGCTATCTACTCGTTATTTAAAAAGAAATATCAATTAATAAAAATACATTAAATTTCTACATAATATTGATTCTAAAATGGTAGATTTAGTTTTTTTTTAAATATTGTATATATTTCACTAATCTCGTTCCAAAAAAACATAAAAATGAGAAATAATTATGGATATTATGCATCTCCTCGTAAAGTGTTCATTAATTATTTTTTGTACTAACACTAATGGATAGACAATTTAATAACGAACATTTTTGTAGATTTATTTTTTTCAAAAGACTAAAATTCGATTTTATAAAGACTTTATTCTAAAATCTGAGCGTATTCACTACTGTAATTCATGCACCACCAGTGCCGCTAGACCAATAGGAATGCTCATATCTCATGCCGATTTTTTGGTCAGGGTACCGTCTTAATAATATATAATTTTCTGTGACGATCTCTAATTTTTTTGAAAATAATTTATAGCTTATGTTACTCGGAAATAATTTAGCTTTCCATAGGTGAAAGATTTTTTTTAATCGGTCCAGTAGTTTCGGAGGCTATTCGGTGCAAACAAAAAACAACAAACAAAAAAACCCTTTCATCTTTATAAAATTGGTATAGATCCATTCGCACAATTCCTGCTGGTTAAATTCGTGCGAATCATCTAGGAACCCGTCAAAACGCACGAAGTAGTAAACACATTGCATTTGGTACAAACCAATCTGCCTATCCTTTTCCCTACTCTGTTGGGTCAGCTTCCGGTCTAACCGGATACACCTGCTTCAGCCATAACCCAGTAACTGGGCAGCACTTTATTCACAAAATCTACTAACTACTAACTATAATAACCCGTCCAACTTTACACTAGGCACAAAATTACCTTTTGAAGAAGAATCTAGGGAACAGGGTATGTGTATTTTTAACCCCCGCCGGAAAAAGAGGGGTGTTATAAGTTTCACGTGTGTTGTGTATCTGTGTGTCTGTCTGTGGCATCATAGCGCCTAAACGGATGAACCGATTTCAATTTAACTTTTTTTGTTTAAAAGGCAATTTTGTCGAGAGTGTTCTTAGCTATGTTTGAATAGAATCGGTTCAGCCGTTCAAAAGTTATGGGGGTTACTGTTTGAATCGGGGTGTTTTCGCAAGATTAATGTGTCCGGGGGTTTTTTAAATTTTGAAATTTTACTTGTTCATAGTATTAACAGGCCTTGTATATATAACTGAAAAATAATAATATGTAACTGAAAAAAATACATTGAGCAGTGGTGGCCCAGTGGTATCGGCCGCGACTTACAAGTTGTAGGTCGTGGGTTCGAGCCCAGGCAGGCGTTTTACTTTTTGTAAATTATTTAATCACCACTGCTCTCAATACGGTGAAGGAAAACATCGTGAGGAAACCGGCATGTTCTAGAACCAAAAATTCGAAGACATGTGACATCCACCAACCCGCACTGGGCCCGCGTGGTGGATTACGGCCCATTCCCTCTCACAGAGAGGAGGCCTGTGTCCCAGCAGTGGGAACATTAATAGGCTGATGATGATGATGAAAAAAATACCATACACATAAGTATGTTTTTAACCAAAGAAAAAAAAGGAGGAGGTTCTCAATTCGACATGTATATTTTTACTAGCTTGAAATTGGTTTCTTATACCAAGGGAGTATTATACCGGGATGAAAAGTAACCTTAGTGCTATTCCAGACTAAAATCTATCTCTGTGTCAAATTGCCGTTCAGCCGTTTCAGCGTGATTGAGTAACAAACATACACACATCCATCCAAACTTTCGCATTTATAATATGAGCAAGATGTATGACCACGCTTACTTAACTTTTTATACAGTGGTCCGATTTCGAAAATTGGAATGAATATACCATCAAAGTTGGTCCCATTTAAATTTCAAAAATAATATCCACCCCTAAAGGTACAAAAAAAAAAAACTTTTTACAAAAAAATACAACCGACTTCCAAATAAAAACACTACAAAGTGAAAAATAAATTCAATTTCGGAAGTCGGTGTTCCTGATTTCGTTTCTTCGTTTTTTGACACCGACTTCCGAAATTGAATTTATTTTTCACTTTGTAGTGTTTTTATTTGGAAGTCGGTTGTATTTTTTTGTATTTTTTTTTTTTATTTTTCACTTTTTAGTTTTGTTACATAATGGACCAGTTCTATAGGTTAGGTACCTATAATGCCCAAAGTGAAGCCAGAATTGATTATCACAATAACATGAATCTTAAACAAAACCGGTGGAATGAGAGTATACCAGGGTTAACTGTTCACACCTGCGTACTGCTTTAGAGCGTACTAGTGTGATGTTATGTTATGTTATGTAATGGTAAAAACAATAAACAGACATGCGATTGCAGCTATCCCGAGTGATTTGACGTCATTTATTGAAGAGTTCTGATGTATATCTCCAAAGTTCTTCATCAGATCTTGATGAAATTTAAATGGGACCACATGACAAGCACCAGCTTTCAAATAAAAAAAGAATCATCGAAATCGGGTCACCCAGTAAAAAGTTCTGAGGTAACAAACATAAAAAAAAAAAAAAACAGTCGAATTGAGAACCTCCTCTTTTTTGGAAAGTCGGTTAAAAAGGATTGATTGATAATTTGCCCACTGAATTTACAATTGTGAACCGATTCTGTTGAAATTAAGTAAACTAAAAAGCTGTGTTGATGATGTGATGTTTCCGTAAGTGTGTCCGTGGCATCAACAGGATCAACTATCAGAATATCAGCGCAGCGTTATTACCTTTTGTGGATATCGCTGCACATGCTGAGATAGGAGCCTTTTTGGTCTCGCACGGGGTTTTTATTTTATTATTGTTTAATTGTATGCTTATTTCTCGTGTCTCCTGTGCGGGTCACAAATTAATATTTTTCTTTTCTTTCTTTAAAAGCAAAAAATAAAAATCTTTTAGTCTAGCATTTGAGGTTACGCCAAACAAATTATCAACGAAGATCAACCTTCTATCAATATTCTACGTTTTAGATAATTAATTTGCATTTTTGTTTGTTTGGCGCCAACTCAAAATCCTAGATTAAAATATTTTTTTAATTTCGTTTTTGGGTTCGTTATTACGTCGGTTGTTTTTTTTGGTCAAAAGGTTTTTACTTTCATAGTTCATTCAACTCTAGTTTTAAGCCATGAAAAGTGACTATTACACTGGGTAGTAGGGCAAACTGTAGGTATTTGTGAAACTCATATCAGCTTCGGCTAACGTTTTAGTTTTAGTTTAGAACGCAGCGGAGGGCACTTTCCTACCCCCGACGTGAAAATGTATCGGAACACACGCTTCAATTGTAATCCGACTAAAGCGACGAGGTATAAAGCAAGATGGACGTGTAACCAATTTTTACAGGTTTCCAGTAGGTACTTCAAGAAAATGTATTCGGTTATGTGCTATCTTACATAGGTACTCTGGTCTATAAATTTTAAAAATTATCTATTAAAACCAATAAGGAATTTGTACGTACCAGCCGTAGCTGCGGACGTGAGCATGGGTGCTTATCATTTATTACGTAAGGGCGAAGGGGTTGCACTTCCCGCAGCGCCGGAGATGATGCAGAAGCAACTTTTAAATACTTTAATATTATACTTTTTAGGGTTCCGTAGCCAAATGGCAAAATACGGAACCCTTATAGATTCGTCATGTCTGTCTGTCTGTCTGTCTGTCTGTCTGTCTGTCTGTCCGTCCGTATGTCACAGCCACTTTTTTCCGAAACTATAAGAACTATGCTGTTGAAACTTGGTAAGTAGATGTATTCTGTGAACCGCATAAAGATTTTCACACAAAAATAAAAATAAAACAATAAATTTTGGGGGTTCCCATACTTGAAACTAAAACTAAAAATATATTTTTTCATCAAACCCATACGTGTGGGGTATTTTTGGATAGGTCTTCAAAAATGATATTGAGGTTTCTAATATCATTTTTTTCTAAACTGAATAGTTTGCGCGAGAGACTCTTCCAAAGTGGTAAAATGTGTGTCCCCCCCCCTGTAACTTCTAAAATAAGAGAATGATAAAACTAAAAAAAATATATGATGTACATTACTGTGTAAACTGCCAGCGAAAATTGGTTTGAACGAGATCTAGTCAGTAGTTTTTTTTAATACGTCATAAATCGTAAACCGCAATTTACCAAGTACGGAACCCTTCGTGCGCGAGTCCGACTCGCACTTGGCCGGTTTTTTTTAGGTACTGTTTATTGCGTTGTTTTTGAGCAAATACATTACCTCAAAACTTAAATTTGATGAAAACTATTTATTTGCTAGGTTAAGGGAAAAGGGGGTACTCCCTAGATGCTCTCTCCACCCTTAAAACTTCAAAATCGGTATCCCGGATACTACGTATTTCCCCTCTAAAGTCTGGCAGCCTGTTTTACCCTTCGTTATCGTATTAGGTACGGTAATGAGTAATTGGGTTGTGGTAATGTGGGTGTCTGCTGTGGCAGTCCTTCCATCTAAAATACTGGATTAAGCTGATCACTTACTCGTTAGGCATTTCTCCTGAAAAATAAAATTGAATACATCCCTTAGGAATTCCGTTATGATTTCGTGGTTTTAAGTAACGAACAGTATTATCATCATCATCATTTCAGCCGAAAGACGTCCACTGCTGGACATAGACCTCCCCCAAGCTTCACCACACAGATCAGTCCTGTGCATTTCACATCCACGAACATATAATCTTTGTAAAACACATGCATTGTTTCGCTATAAGACTAGTTGAGTACACAAACGGAACTCCTATTTAATGAACTGTGTTTTACGAAAGGTAGACGTGAATGGAAACGCCGGGAGGGGACGCCCTAGAAAGACATACATAGACCTTATAGGTGATGTTCTTCAGAAAGGCCAAGTGTGCAGTACCCATAACCGGCGTGTGTGTATGACTAGATGTATGAATGTGTGTGAAGCAAAAGATGTATGTAAGGATCGTAGCAGGTGGCGTTCTGTAGTTTCTGCCTACCCCCATGGGAAAAAGGCGTGAGTTTATGTATGTATGTATGTGTTTTAATCAAACATCTAATGTCTCGAGTTTCACAATGTAAAATAACGAATCCCAAAATGAAAAAGGAAATAATTTCCTCTCTTCGTGGTTCCGTCCCGCGTCAATAAGGTAGTTGGTTCAGCCGAGTATTATGCTCGCTCACCGGAAATAATTACAAACATGTAGTAACTAACCGGTTAAAAGTATTCCCGCGTTGTTCACAACTTTGCGTCAGCCGCTACTGGGAAAATGTGGTCTAATAGAGGACCCCTGCTCTTGTGTATCAATAGTATAAGTCATTTACAGTTGTGATGTAATGAAAGTGTCCACAAAACGCTAAGCTAAGGAGTGGCATTCCCTGCCGGAGTCTGTGTCTCCCGATAGCTACAATCTAGGGGTCTTTAAGTCAAGAGTGAATAGGTTTTTTTCTAGGCAAGCGTGCTTCACCGTCGACCACATCATCGCTTACCATCAGGTGAGATAGTGGTCGAGCGCAAGCCGATAAAAAAAAAAAAAACAGTGTTCATTTATTAATTTTTATCAGGCAATTGTATGAGAAAATTATTGAAAATCTTTCCTTAGGCCCACTTGCAGACGTACAGTATTGTTATGCTCATGTTAGCAACTAACTCTGAGTTAAGTTTTTCGTACAAGTGATCCTTAATAGAGTAATTTCTTGATTTTGTATAAAAATGCTTTACCTAATCATGTTTTTGGTAGGTACTACTGATTGGGTTGTGATTCCTAATACCCCGCGGTCGCTTCTTGGACGGCTAATACTTCGAAACACAAATTAAAAAATGATGACTAAAACTCAAATTATTGACAACATTTACTCAACTAACTATTTAGTAAAGCGATGTTATAGATTAGAGACATGTAGTTACGGGTAAAAAGTGTTCCCGCGTTGTTCACAACTTTGCGTCAGCCACTACTGGGCTGAGATAGTCTGGTCTAATGGAGGATGGCTTGTAGCTGTAGTTGTTTGGGTACGTACTCATTTACAGCTTTATTTGACAGGGAAATGGGACAGCTTCAAACAAACACTGTCTTCCCTTCTGTCTCTGTTCTTTATAGGTAATCTTTTCTTCATTTTCTCTGACAGATTTCTCTTTAAAAAGATAGAGTTTCTCATTAGTATTACAGTGATGTCCCTAGGCGGCGGTGACCACTACTTACCATCAGGTAAATCGCCTGCTTGTTAGCTGCTCTATGGCATAAATTGTCCTCGTATATAGAGCTTTTGGCAACTTTCCATTACTACAAAAAACTACACAACACAGGCTGTTACAGAAACAGGTCCTGAAAAGGGTCACTGTACTAATAATTATGAAAAACTTTTCCAATGGGACCAAACCTGAAATCGCGAATAATTAATCAACTTCAGTATATTTTGTCGAGTTATACAAACATGCATGGGACAGTTGCAAATGTTTCGTATAAAAATTAATTTCTCATCTGCGGTGTCAATTCAGGATAGAACTATCAATCTAATATGCGATGTTTGATATTATTTTTAAGAGAATTACTAATCAAAATCAAATAGTTTACATCAATTAACCTTAGAGGTACTTTTGAATTGTAAAACAACAAAAAAAATGACTCTAGTTGCAAATTCGCAAGCATCAGTAGGTCTCAATTGAGAAGAATTTGCAAGAAACTCCACGGACACTCTTCTCCATCAGTTTTTATTACAAGTTTTTGGTTATATCATTCTTGTTGAAAAATACATATATGTGAGAAAGATGTAAAAAAAGTGCACGTAAAAGCGTCTAGCGTAACAAACAATTTAAAAAAAATACAATAATAGGCCGACACAGCTATGATGATCAATCCCAACTGATGGCGCCCGTTCACGAACATTACGCATGGATTGGCACCACTCAGCTCAACCATCATGAAGGGAACCGAATGATCCAACACATGTGCCGCCATCAGAGAGAAATTAGAGAGAGCATGACACACTCAACTGCTAGGGCACACAGAAGTCAACGAAACGACACATAGGTAAAGTGAATGGTAGATTTACAGTCGGAACATAGTACTCACATATGTGCTGTGGAGCCTCATTGGTCTCGCACGGGGTTTTTATTTTTTTTATTATTGTTTAATTTTATGATTATTTCTCGTTTCTCCTGTGCGGGTCACAAATACATATTTTTTTTAGGGTTCCGTACCCAAAGGGTAAAAACGGGACCCTATTACTAAGACTCCGCGGTCCGTCTGTCTGTCTGTCACCAGGCTGTATCTCATGAACCGTGATAGCTAGACAGCTGAAATTTTCACAAATGATGTATTTCTATTGCCGCTATAACAACAAATACAATAAAAACATATTAAAATTAATATTTAAGTGGGGCTCCCATACAACAAACGTGATTTATTAGCCGTTTTTTGCGATAATGGTACGGAACCCTTCGTGCGCGAGTCCGACTCGCACTTAGCCGGTTTTTCTTAATTATAATACTAAAAGAAATTGACTTTATACAATACTAGCTTCTGCCCGCGGCTTCGCCCACGTAAAAAGTGTTTTATTATCCCAAGCGAATACAAATAATGTTAATGCCGAATTTCGTCTAAATCGGTTCAGTAGATCCACCTAAATCGTCTTTTGTGGGTAGTTTCAAAAAACTAATAATAATAACATTTATTGTTTATCGAGGTTGGTATATATGTCAAGTTTCATATTTATTAACCCAAGAAATCAAATACTGCCGTACAAACTTAAACACCCTCTATATCATCTTATAGGGGTCGTTTCAAAAAACTATCAATGACAACCTTTATTGTTTATTAGGTTGGTATTTAAGTCAAGTTTCAAAGTTTGTTAGCCCAAGAAATAACATTCTTCAAAAACACATTAACATCGCCTAAATTAAACTTTTGGAGGTAGTTTCAAAAAATAATAATAGCAACCTTTATCATTTACTTTGATTACTATTTTTGCCAAGTTTCAAGAATTTTGGCCGAGGGAATTAGATTTTTCATCCAATCTTTCAAACCCCTTTTTACCCCCTAAGGGGTAGAATTGCCAAAAATCCTTTATTAGTGCTCACTTACGTCATATGAGGAACTTTTATGCCAAATTCCATGCTTCTATGCTTGGTGGTTTTGAATGTGCGAGTCAGTAAGTCAGCCAGTTTCTTCTTTTATATATTATAGCTGACCCTGCGGTTTCACTCACATCAACTGGCTATCTACCTACCAAGCACCTACCTATCTACCCTACCTACCTACCTACCTATCCATCCACCTACCTTACCTACCTACCAACCTACTCACCTGCCCTACCGATCAACCTACCTACCCTACTCTATCAACCTAATTACCTGCCCTACAGATCCACCTACCTACCCTACCATATCCCCTATTTACCCTACCCTACCTACATACCCACCTACCCTACCTACCTACCTACCTACCAATTTGTTAAACTATTTATTTGAATAAGAATTAATACTACAATATGAATGTAAACAACTTTTGTGTCTACCGGCGCCGGCGATCTAATTAAATTATAGAACACAAAAGCTGCTATTGTGACATAACTATGATAGTGAGATATATTCTCTAATAATCTTTGTTTGAGTAAATAATGAGTACTTTAATCATGTAATACATCATTTTTATGAATCATCAATAGTTATCTCAGCGCATGCCAAATAATGAATTTTATAGGCAAAATATTGCTACTTTGGGTTACATTATTGCAATTTACTTAAGGACGTCTATTTTTTTTAAATAAATTATAGTCTATGTTACTCAGGAATAATGTAGCTTTGGTAGGTAGGTAGGTGAAAGAATTTTTAAAATCGGTCCAGTAGTTTCGGAGCCTATTCGGTACAAACAAACAAACAAAAAAAAATCTTTCCTCTTTATAATATTGGTATGGTATAGACAAATACATTCATACAGTCTTCAGCAGGTCCAACAATACTTCAAAACTCTGCCTATCACTGTGCGTTTTATACATGTTTTAAATTTCGTCTCATTCAATTCTAGAAATAAAGCTATTAATAAAATAATTTAATCTACTAATTAAAAAAATAACTATCCTCACGATATCTATATCTATTAAACATTAGAGTAAGTTTTCATTGATCTTAAATTTTCCTAGAACTGAAACCAGGTTCATCAACCGAATAATCTTTTCCTAGAACCCATAGTACTACTAATAGTATTCCAGTGAACACAACACTCGTAAAGGCTGCGACCTTAACAATGTGAACTTCCAACTTGAAGTCTGGGGTTTCTGAATAAGTCATGTTGTTCATTCGTTCTCACGTTCATTCGTACGTAGTGGACAGCAGTTTTAATGACTTTGCCGACTTTACCTATTAAGGGCCTTCCACCACTTTAGTGCCGTACAACGGTTACTTTCTAAAGCATACTCCTTCGTAACGTCTAGGTAAAAAGATTGAAAAAAAAAAAAAAAATTGATTCATGTTGGAAACATTGTTTTTCTGTGTAACTAATAAAAAAATAACAACGCAAAATTTTTTCGCTACTTTTGGATACTCCTCCAAAATGACTTGGATGTTTAAAAATATTTTTACAAAGAAAAATGGATGTTTAGAATTTCTTCATAGCTGAAACAGCTTAAGTAAATCAAAGAATATTTTGCAAACAAAACTGTCCAAAAGGAGGTTCAATATTGATATTCTGCCTTCGAGCGGGCGCATGGCCAGTACTGCGTTAACATTGGGGAATATATACGCCTTAAGTATGCCATGGCGCTATTATTGGTAGGCTAACTTTCTTTAAGTATGGTCGTGGTTGTGACTTTGAAATGTGGTAAAGGTTAGTTTTTAACGCCTTATTCTTGTAATCTGTGTCTGTATTCTACAGCTAGGAAACTAATGGCCAAAATAAATCGTGTTCTAATATTTATTTACATATCACAATTACTCTCTGCACTTACAGTTTGACCCAACACGTGCAATGAGGCAACAAATTCACTATTACATATTAATAGAACATCAAATAGAATAATAAAACACATCACATCATCAGCCTATTAATGTTCCCACTGCTGGGACACAGGCCTCCTCTCTGTGAAAGGGAATAAAAAATAATATATTTAATTAATTATAAAACAGTAACAACATAATAATCAACAAAACATTACAATTCCCAAATAGTCAAATAACATTAAAATAATAATAATTTAACAATAAATTAATAATAATTCGAAATAAGTAATTAAACTGGTAACATTAATTTAACAATAAGATATTTTCATAATTTAATAATAATAGAAACAAACAGCAGGGGGGTGACCACAAGCTCTTAGAGTAAGGTTATTTTGAGTGTGTGTAAGGGACATATGTATATGACGTGTATACATCTGTCACTTACTCGATCTCAAAATAACCTTACTCTAAGAGCTTGTGGTCACCCCCCAGATCTAGGTACTAAAACACTCTTACTACCTTTCTTTTTTTAAATTTGCCCCACCCTCGCCATTTCTCCTGTACCGTGGGTGCGTTTACAAACAAAGTAACTCATATAACAAACACCCAGAGCTGGAACAACTATCTGTAGGTCATACAAATACCTGTTCCGTGCGGGAATCGAACCCGCGACACGCAGCGCATCAGTCAATCGCACAGCTACTGCGCAAGCCGAGCGCCCGAACTCTTACTAATTGTGATATCCTAGCCTTTTCCCAATATGTATGTTGGGGTCGGCTTCCAGTCTAACCGGATTCAGCTGAGTACTAGTGTTTTACATGGAGCGACTGCCTATCTGACCTCCGCAACCCAGTAACTGGGTAACACGCGGTACCTCGTGGCTAGACTGGTGTCAGATCTCAAGCTTCTGACTACTCGTAACGACAGTCAAAGATCTTCAAATGGCCGCCGGGACCAACGACTTAACGTGCTTTCCGAGACATGGAGGAAACCCGGTATGTTGAAAATGGTCACCCATCCACGGACCGACCTCGTCAAGCGTTGCTTAACCTTGATTATCGACGTGTATTATATATATATATATATACTGTGTTTCTTTGCGTCGGACTCAAACCAATTAGTACGAAATCAGTTTAAATTTTTAGCAGTTTTTATATTCTCTATAGTCTACCTAAATCTATGTACTAATAACTGATTGATTCTTCGGCAATCTTGGGGAGTTTAATTACTTCTTAATCTTAATGTCAAAACAAACAAAAAAATAAAGATATTTTTAATGGCAATACAATTTGAAATTGTAGTAAAATTATTTAAGACGGAACGGTGTACTGGCTTATTACGTAAGAAACAGAATTCAGCAATCATCGCGCGATCAAACGCTTTATGTCATAAAAGTCGGAATTATCTACAGTATAGGTATGTAGGTAGGTCCTACACAAATGTCCAATCGTATGCTAATCGCACGCTGTTTGTCAAATGCTTATTGTTTAAAATTTCTAAAAATACCGCCAAAAACTCTGTATTGAGATCTCTGTATTGATTTAAGAGCGATAAAAAAAAAAAAAAGCCTTATATTTCCTACTTACTAACAAATTGGTAATTGACTAATTATAAAATAACACTATTTTTTTCTTTCTTTTCCCTTGTGGCCCTTTCCATGAGGTTACTCTTCTAGTCCATCTCTGGTCCTGAAGTCTTGCTACATGTCCAGCCCATTTCCATTTTTGGTTTTTCGCATATTCAAGAGCGTCTATGGATTTTGTCGTTTCTCTTATTTTAGTGTGCCTGATTTTATGGATTTTCCTAATATTTAGCATACTTCGCTCCATTCCCCGTTAAGAGCGATTATTGCGCAAAAATCGCTGTCGTTTTGCTCTTGCCAGATATGTAAGCCTGCGGTTCAACAACAACAACAACTTTAAACCACTAAAAACATCTCTCCAATTAAAAGAGCCAATGATTAACTTCTGTCCATCACCAACCACTATGTACACGGCCACTAACAACTAAACTATAATGAGTATTTGTCGCTCGGCCATTAGCCTCTCATTCCTTTCCTTGCCCCTTGGGAAAGCCTCACATGGTTTATTCAGAACACCAGGGTCCCCTTCACCAGTCTTTACTGCTAATTTAGTAGCACGTAGTTAAGAAGTGTTGTTTATTTTGTGTTTTATTGTAGACGAAGGCGAGACTCTTAATTTTGTCCTTAAGAAACTACTTTGTTGAAAGAAAATGAGAAAATACGGAAAGGTAACTACAGTGAACGCCTACTAATTGCGCGAACTAATTTGAATATAGCTTTATCGCTTCCTGAATTTATAAAAAAAAATGCTTAGAGATATTAGTAATGCCCTTAGTCATCTTTTACGTCTTCCTTGGAAAGAAAGAGTGTGACTTATTGTTTTTGAAAAATATTACAGCATTTAAAGGGTACATGCAAAGAACAAGGTATGTCACAATTTAACATTTTTCAATTTTTTATGTGCAAGCAAATCTTTATCTATGGTAGTTTTATTCCCAATCACTAACTTTAAAAAAAATTGAAAAATGTAAAATTGCGAGTCGGACTCGCGCACGAAGGGTTCCGTACTTGGTAAATTGCGATTTACGATTTATGACGTATTAAAAAAAAAACTACTAACTAGATCTCGTTCAAACCATTTTTCGGTGGAAGTTTACATGGTAATGTAGATCATATATTTTTTTTAGTTTTATCATTCTCTTATTTTAGAAGTTACAGGGGGGGGGGGGGACACATTTTACCACTTTGGAAGTGTCTCTCGCGCAAACTATTCAGTTTAGATAAAAATGATATCAGAAACCTCAATATCATTTTTGAAGACCTATCCATAGATACCCCACAAGTATGAGTTAGATGAAAAAAATAAAATAGTTTCAGTTTCAAGTATGGGTACCCCCAAAATTTATTGTCTTTTTTCTATTTTTGTATGAAAATCTTAATGCGGTTTACAGAATACATCTACTTACCAAGTTTCAATAGCATAGTTCTTATAGTTTCGGGAAAAAAGTGGATGTGACATACGGACGGACAGACAGAAAGACAAACAGACATGACGAATCTATATGGGTTCGGTTTTTTGCCATTTGGCTACGGAACCCTAAAAAAAGTAAACGTAAGGCGTCACAAAGACATTTTGTTTATGGCCGAAGCGAAAAGAACCGGGAATGTCCATGACATACCGGTAAAGAAAAGGATAAAAATTGCATACTTTTAACTGCGTCTTTCCCAAAATCTTTTTTTTAGGATATGCCCTGTTTTTTGCCTTTACCCATTGATGTATTAAAAAGAGGCCTTATTTTATCTATTTTGAATAAGTTATCATCATCATTCATTATCATCAGCCTTTTAATGTGAGTGTTTTGTTGTTAAGTGTGTTTTTTTGAGTAAGTTTTTTTTTGGGACCACGTGACATGATTGTGTTCTCTTCCACTAATTTTTATTAGTCTTCTTCTACTAACCCCTTGAGTACCTAAAAGTGGATCCACTCGCGACACAATACCTTTTTAATTATATCACACAACTGGTTAATTATCTTAAGGCCGTACCCTGACCAAACATCTTGAGCATTCCTAGTGCCCTAGCGGCACACTGGTGGCGCATGAATTAACAGTAAGTGAATACGCCCAGATTTTAGAATAAAATCTTTATAAAATAGAATATTGATATTTTGAAAAAAAAGTTACAACATGTTCGTTATCAAATTGTCTATCCATTAGTGTTAGTACAAAAATTAATTAATAAACACCATACGAGGAGATGCATGCTATCAAACATTATTTTTAATTTTTATGGTTTTGTTGGAAGGAGATTAATGAAACATATACTTCTTAAAAAAAAAGTAAACTACCATTTTCGAATCAATATTCTGTAGAAATTTAATGTATTTTTATTAATTGATATTTCTTTTTAAATAACGAATAGACAGCTCTTAAAATGTGCAAAAAACGGCTAGCGCAGCGTCTTTAAAAGCCTTCCTTAAAGTCTTTTCATAAAAATTTTCTTCGACCTCTAATATAAACCCAATCACGTGTTTTAGTTTACACTAATAGATATTTCCTAACAAACATTAGATCAAAAAATCAATCGCCATGATTCCCATTAGCCTGTATAAATGGTATTTATGTTGACTCAATCCTTGTCAAAGGCTCTGACCGGTCAATGTTTGCCTCCGTCTGATCACCTCGCCTCGGGCGCGGCCAATCAGAATCAATCGTTGATATACGCCATTATTATTTTAATTACGAGTTAGAATTTAGAACTGAAACTGTTATGGTATTTTCTAGAAGGTGGTTTTTATTTGATAGATGGGCATAGATTGAAAGGTACTTATTTTCAACGGTCTCATAAGGAAAACGGATTCTAAATAAAAAAACTATGGGGAAAAGTACAGATATAAATCTAACTAGATGACGCGAATCAAAAAACAGAATAAAATTACGATCAATGATTGTACTTTGAGCTTTTCATTTAGCATTATCGCCACTGGAAATCCACCGAAATCTATAAAAATGCCTAATTATACCACATTGAGCTGTAAAGACTGTATAGAAAAAGTTGGCCAAGGTATTGAAATTGTTTTCTTACATTGGTAAGTAAATTTGTTTACAATGCATGTCCTCGAAAAGAGCGGTTTTCCAAGCAGCCAAACTGTGCGGAAAGTGTCACTTTTTTTCACTAGTGCTTTTTACTTTCCTGATTTTTTTTAATTTTTAACTCCAACGTCAACCCGACGCATAGAGATTTTATTATTTGAGAAAAGTTTTAAAAATTAGTTATGTACAGATTATCATTCATATAAAAGGTAAAATAAAACTAATACTTTATTTTAGGCGTTTTTAATTACTCTAGATTTAGATTTTGATCAATAAATTAATTTTAAATATTCATTAAATATGTTTGGCAGAACGTATATTTTGCTCGTGCCTTATTGCGTTACGATGTGACAGCTATTTGCACATGCGCAGTAGATATGCCCGAGGAACTATTAGTTAATCTGTGGATATGCTGAACGCGCTTGAATAAGACCGCCATTTTATTAATTTCATTTTATTAATTTATTTATTTCCTCGCACAATGCATAGTAAAATGTTGTATAATACACGTACGTAAGATGATTTCCGACTCGTGTCGATTTATCCACTCACTCGCTTCGCTCGTTCGTGAATAAAAATGCCACTCATCGGAAATCACCTACCTTCCGCACTTGTATCATAAATAACTATTTTAATTTGTGTGTGAAAAAGTGGCACGTTTGTTTTTCATACAGATGGAGGGACTTGCGCTATCTAGTTAGGTTTATGTCTGTGGAGAAAAGTCACAACTTTCGATTTTGAAATTCGGTCGGCAAGCTGTTTGGTGATGGAAATTAAAATAGTGTAAGAAGAATAGTCTATTCGAAAGAAATAATCATTATTTATTTAGGAGAAAAAAAGAAAAATAAAATACTTAAAATAGAATTTACGGTACAATCTAATAGCGTAACTATAAATGTATAATCTAAATTGAGATTTTTTCCAAGAATTTCTAAAACTAAACTGAAAAACATCTCATGCAATGAATAAAACAGTCACTATAAGTAGCAGGCTTCAGCTTCTACCTTAACGGCTTCACTGTTATCTACCAAAAAATAAATATTTAAATGTACTTTTGTAAGAAGAAAATTGCCTCCATATATCCTGTGTTGTCACACACTGGATATGTCATGACACCGTGACACGAATGATGTATGTCGCGAATTATAATGAACAGGAAAATCCACGGGAAAATGAGTAGGGTTGCACGAAAAGTGAGGTTGCTTTTTCTGTTAGCTAGCTTTTTTGGAAAATTGTCGGCGAAGAAGTTTTGCGTGATCACGTCAGAAATCATGATACCCGCAGGAGAAATCGCCAAACTTATGTGGCAGTGGGCAGGGTACATTGATCGCAGAACGGATGGCCGATGGAGCCGAAAAGTTCTAGAATGGCGACCGCGAACCGGAAGACGATACGTTGGAAGGCCTTCCACTAGGTGGACCGATGACCTGGTTAAGGTTACGGGAAGGCGCTGGATGCGAGACGCACGGGATCGGTCAATGTGGCGACGCCTGGGGGAGGCCTATGTCCAGCAGTGGACGTCTTTCGGCTGAAATGATGATGATGATGTCGGCGAAGGATAGGATTGCTAAGATAATTGAACCTGAAAGAAATAATAAACTGTTTGATTAAGAATTTGTTAAAAAATGGTAGCAAAAAGTTTTTTATTTTTTTAACTGTTGCAAGTGTTATGGTGGAGTAGGTGCCCAGCGCCTGTAACACAGGTTAGTTCACAGCGCGGAACTGGTTCTTGCTCTGCCCTCTGCTGTAGCGCGCCTCATTCACCTTTCATGCTATATTTGTGTAATATATTAATGATATTTATGTGCTCAAAAATATGTTGATGATTAAATTGAATTCAATTGAAGGTATAAATTTTCTGGTTAACTAACCCTTATGGATGTTGCTTGTCCGAAATAAAGATTATTTTATTATATTAGATTGAATCAAGTTTTTTTCCTGCCAAGGATTCACCTTCCTACTATTATAAACGAGAAAGTTTTTTTTTATTTTTATATATTATAGGCTCGCGCTTGACCACTATCTCACCTGATGGTAAGCGATGATGTGGTCGACGGTGAAGCACGCTTGCCTAGAAGTAACCTATTCACTCTTGACTTAAAGACTCCTAGATTGTAGCTATCGGGAAACACAGACTCCGGCAGGGAATTCCACTCCTTAGCTGTACGCATAATGAAAGTATTTCCAAAACGTTTAGTGCGTATGGGTGGTATGTCTACCATGTAGCGATGGCGCATCGCCGTAGGTCTTGTAGTCCGATGATGAAACGGGCTTGGTGGAATTAGATCATGCAATTCCATCGCACACTCCCCGAAATGCAACCGATAAAAGACCGACAAGCAAAAACTACAGAACAGATTTTGATGCAACTTTACAGAAATATAGCTTATACATCAGAATAACACATATGCTATAATTTATAAAGAAATTGGGAGAATCACTAACGCCACGCGGGCGGAGCCGCGGGTGACAGCTATTTAATAAAAATGTTTCAAGAGGCCTAGTGTCAGTGTAAATAACATTGCCCAACTATATTGGGGTCGGCTTCCAGTCCAACCGGATTCAGCTGAGTACCAGTGTTTTACATGGAGCGACTGCCTATCTGACCTCCACAATCCAGTAACTGGGTAACACGGTACCTCATGGCAAGTCTGGTGTCAGATATCAAGCTTTTGACTACCTGACTGTAACGACTGTCAAAGATCTTCAAATGACAGCCGGGGCCAACGGCTTAACGTGCTTTCCGAGGCAGGAAACTCGGTATGTTGAAATGGTCACCCATCCACGGACCGACCTCGTCAAGCGTTGCTTAACCTTGATGATCAACCAGTGCGGCTGTTATTATTTAGCCACGAGCTCTAAATAATACTAAAACTTAATTAATTTTTATACATTAATGATCTAAGCTTACAGTAATCATCAATGCATTAAACGTGTTAATCCTTATCAGACATACGTAACTATGACAAATCGCATAAAAATAATACTAACAACGACCGTGAAAAAAACTTTCTCGAGCCACAATCCTTTACCAACCCTCCACCAAAAATATTCACAAATTCAGATATGCGTGGCATAAGTAACTGCCCCCCAGAGTGGCATATACCTCGCATGCATAATACTCCTCTGCTTGCCCACCAGACCGCGCGCCGTGAATATATTCCGCTTCTTACCTCAGCCAAATCGTTCGTGAATTTGTTTCCAACATATAAATTATATGACTCCGTACGATGTGTTATGAATAACGTATGAGAGGCAAATTGATATTATGCCCTCGTATGTTACAGATTGGCTTTTATGCCCTTTTTTGCTCAAAATTGGCTTTTTATGCCACCAATATGAGTTGTGACCGAAATGTGTAAATTGGAAAAGTAATGAGTTTGGGTAGATGTGGTGTGTTATCTTGTCTGCGGATATTTTTTGGAAGATTAGTGCAAGGGAGATTAGATTATTAAGGGTTATAAAGTCTTGACAGTTTGAGGAGACAGTGCAAAAGTGTTTATACGAATTTTAGCGTAAGTGAGATAAGCACAGATATAAATCAAACTAGATGACGCGATTGAATGTACTTCAATTTTACAAATTGTTCTTCGCGTGTCAAAAAACGGAGTAAAATTACGATCTTAATTTGAGCTTTTCATTTGGCATTATGGGCACCGGAAATCCACCAGAAATCTAGAAAATTGCCTTTTTATGCCATATTGAGCTGTAAAGACTGTATAGAAAACGTTGGCCGAGGCATTGGAAATGTTTTCTTTCATTGGTAAGTAAATTTGTTATTAAAATGTGTGTGAAAAAGCGGCACGCTTGGTTTTCATACAGATGGAGGGACTTGCGTTATCTAGTTAGATTTATGTCTGTGGAGATAAGAGAGAGTGCACCAGTGTTTTGCATAAACTTGTGCTCTTTAAAATCAACCACGTCGATGGGTAGCCTCTAGCTGCAGTTGTTTGGCTTCAAGGACTAGAAATCATTAGAACCGTGAAGACTTTGTGAATATACCAGGCCCCTCAGAAAGTATTGCGAAAAAAAGTTTTTATATATGGGAGACTGGCCAGTTATAATGTTTTTCGAAAATATGATTATTTATAAGTAAAAATAAGTAAGTTCCAATTTCAAAATTTCCCTCCACATTTTTTGCGAGTTAATTCAAAATATTGTGTCTCACTGAAATATGGATCTGCGCCGGGAACATTTTAGAGCTATGATTTTATACGATTTCAAGTGTCGCCTGAAACCGGATGAATCGTACGATAGACTTCAAATGGCATTCATGGATGAAGGCCCTTCCAAGGCAACCGTGTATCGTTGGTATAACGAATTCAAGCGCGGTCGACCAACTTTGGGGGATGACGAAAGAAGCGGTCGCCCTTTGACGGCTGTTACCGAAGAAAACGTGCTAGCAGTGAAAAATTTAATCCAAGACAATAGGCGAATTACATATCAGGAGATTCAACACATATTGAAGATTGGATCGGGAAGCGTTCACGAGATTCTACACAGCCATCTTCGCGTGAGGAGGATAGTATCACGCTGGGTGCCGCACAACCTCACCGATGCTCAGAAGCAGGCCCGGGTGGAATGGTGCCGTGATATGCTTAACAAATTTGAAGCAGGCTCGTCTCGGCGTGTTTACGACATCGTTACAGGTGATGAGTCCTGGATTTATCAATACGACCCAGAAACCAAGCGCCAGTCGACTGTTTGGGTGTTTCAAAATGAGCCAACGCCTACCAAAGTGAAGCGATCTAGAAGCGGGGGTAAGATTTTGATCGCTAGCTTTTTTAATTTGACTGGCATCTTGGTATCAATTCCCTTACGGGATCAAAGAAGCATTAATGCCGAATGGTATACTACCAAATGTTTGCCAGAAGTTTTCTCTGTTATAAGCAACAAGCGACCAAACACAGGGCTCCGCGGGCTACTGCTCCACCACGACAATGCACCTGCGCACACCGCACTCAAAACGAGGGACTTCCTGGACAGCACGCCAGTCAAACTCCTGGGTCACCCTCCTTACAGCCCTGATCTAGCACCGTGTGACTTCTTTTTATTCCCAAAAATAAAAAATCAGCTCAAAGGGATACAATTTTCGTCGCCGGAAGATGCGCTGGCTGCGTTCGAGCAGGCTGTAAACGAGGTGTCTGCGGCGGACTGGAAAAAGTGTTTTGAAAACTGGTTTAGGCGCATGAATCTTTGTATAGAGGCTGGTGGAAAGTACTTTGAAAAGATTTAATAAAAATATATGTACGTATAGAACAATTTTTTTTAGTTTCGCAAAACTTTCTGAGTGTCCCACGTATATGAGCAATAAAATTTTCAAGTTCTACAATAATAGTAGATACGAGTACCTAAGACCGATTTCTTTTTTTATTCAAGGTCCAAGTTCTAGAATGAATCAAACCGAGTAGAAACATACCTATCCTAATTCTTTATTTAAATTAACAAAACTACTTTTATGCCGAACTATGTCTTAGCAATTCCAAATACAAAATAGAGCGGTACTATCCCTTGAGAGCGTCCGCTAATTCGGCTCCTCGCCGCCCGACGCCGAGGCCGAACATAAATAAGAGCCGAATCGCCACAGTGACCACAAAACCGATAGTTTAAGAATATTCCCGCGTATAAATTAAACAGTACTCGCTGCCGCGCAGATTTCCCTAATGGTTGAATGTGGTGTAGTAGGAGGAGAGGTCTAGATACTTTATAGTTTTGTTCAAGTGCTTGGCAATAAATAAACACTAGTCTAGTAAATGTACCGTAGACCACATCATCGCTTACCGTCAGGCGAGATAGTGGTCAAACGCGAGCCTATGTGTAGTAAAAAAATGAAGCATTAAAAATTACTGCACTGCTAGACTAATAATTTTAACTATACCTTATCATAATCAGCATCATTTAACCCTACACTCACACGCACTTGACTGTTTTTAATTGTATAGAACATTACTAATGAACCTCAATACAACAGAAACCGGACGTTGGTTAAGAAAAATCTATTATAAACCAATTCCACATTACCTGCAACCCCTTATTTCCATACCTACAAGTATCAAGATCATAAGCCCCGCTATACACGACACGATACATCCGGGGAGCGGCCGCGCCGGTAAAGACAAGACGCATGGCCGGCACCAGACAGCGGCCGTACACCAGGGATACACCGCTACAGCTAGCTATCTGATGTGTGGCTAGATTTCTTTGGAGGTTTATGTATTAATGGGCTTCGTTTCTCGCGATTTTGCAATGATTTTTTATAAAGCTTTTCCTCCGTATGGCAAGTTATTTATCATCATTTCAGCCGAAGACGTCGACAGTTAGGCATATGTAGACTTCTCCTGTTCTCTGTATTCAGCGGAATCCCGTGGCAGCGAATGTCAGCGATGGCAATGATTGATCACTTGACATTTCGATAGCGTTTGACATTCCTATACATTATTGTCATATTTTCTGTCGCTATCGCCATGTTTTCGACGATAGAATGCCACTTGTCTAGGGAATCTGGGTCATCGGTCATCGACCATCAGTAGATCGGTTATAGCAAGAAAAAAAGTAAAAGGCGATACATCCGGGGAGCGGCTATACAGCGGTCTTGCACCAGCTGGGCGAGCACGGCCTCTGTGTTAGGCTTGAGTCACACATTTTATCAAGGTTTTTGCTCCCAAACTGTAATAAAAATGTCTGACTCAAGCCTGTCACAGTCGCCCCGCTGGGATACATCGTTACAGCTATCAGACGTGTCGCTTACTTTCTTTAGAGGTTTATGTATTTATGTCCCTGGTATTAATTGAAACTGCGATGGTTTTTTATAAAGCTATTCCTCCTTATACAAGCAATGGCTTGTATAAGGAGGTGATGATGATGAATGCATCATCATCACCATTTCAGCCGAAAGATCTGCTGGGCATGCCCTAGTCGCCACATCGTCGTCTAGTTCCACGCATCTTGCATTCAGCAGATTCCCGCGGCCGTCACCTGATCATCGGTCTTCGGCCAGTCGGTTATACTCCTAACAAGTACCAGTGGATTTACACCAGTGATATTCCGTTACAGCTTAGTATCTGACGTGTGGCTAGATTTTGTTAAAGGTTTATATATGCGTGTTGGAGTTTTGTTCTGACTGGCTAAGTTTTGGAATATAAGTAGGTTTTGGCATGTTCTAGTTGTGTCCTGCAGTGTACCCTGTTCATTATAAAGCATTCGTACTTGTAACTGATTTGGTCTTAATAAGGAAAGTCACTCAATCAATATGCCTAGACTTTTCCCAACTATATTGGGATCGGCTTTCAGTCTAACCAGATTTAGCTAAGTACTAGTGTTTTACATGGAACGATTGCCTATCTGACCTCCACAACCCTAGGGAACACGGTACCCCTTGGCAAGATTGGTGTCAGATCTCAAGCTTCTGACTACTCGTAACGACTGTCAAAGATCTTCAAATGACAGCCAGGACAAACGGCTTAACGTGCTTTCCGAGGCACGGCAGAAACTCGGTATGTTGAAATGGTCACCTATCCAAGGACCGACCTCGTCAGGCGTTGCTTAACCTTGATGATCGACCAGTGCGGCTGTTATTATTTAGCCACGAGCTCCTGTAAGGAAAATGTAGAACTTTTATTTCTTTTTTTGTAGAAGGGCAAAAAAGAAAACGAAGTGCCATTTTCTTTGGTCTGAAACAATTTGGATATTTTAAAGAGTCAAAATATGACATGTTTTAAAAATACCACATCGTCGATATCATTCTTTTACATGTTGATAGTAATATTTAACCCTGTCGTAAAAATGACTTATTTCCCTATATTCAGAGTCACAAACAACCCAAAAAACTATAAAAAAATAACTATGATATAAACGTCATAATTTCTAATTAATAAATGCATTTTAATATCCGAAAAAAATATTAAAAAACCAACTAAACACCCCTCTAATAGCCGGGTGGCTAACACACCATCTTCCATTTACCAAATTGAGTGAAATATGTATCCCCAAACACCGCGAGAGACATTAAAAAAACGCCCACGAACTTTTAATATTCTAATAAGACTTTGATTTAATTTCCTTTTATCATTATTTATGTACGGAATCCGCAGCGAAAAGGCGATAAGTCTGTGTTATTATTATTTTTTTCGTCGAAGATTTTTTTCGACTCCCCTCTAGTTTGACCCTTTGCGTTCGGAGGGTTGAGCTTGTCACAGGGTAGGGCAAATTCAGACAGTATCATTGACATACTGTAACTTTTCCCTTTTTTGTTTGGGTATTATTTTATTCTGTGGTTTCATTTGTTACGTAAGCTACACTGAAAATCAATCTTAAATCTGCCAGTATAAGGTTTAATATTCGTCAAAGTTTATTTTTTTAGTATTACGTGGTGACAAGCATAACAAGGGTTTAAACAACTTGTTGATCGGTTTGTTGCGACATGTCCGGCTATTGTGAACACGTCACCTAACAATAGCAGTGAATTGGAACTTTGCAGTCACAATGCTTTTGTAAGGGAAAAAGGGGCGCTTTTCCTTTCAGGAAATGCTTAATAAAAAGGTTGAAAGTTACATTTGTATTTTCCTTAATGTTAAAGGTTCTTTTCATATAAAACAAGAAAAGGGCTTTTATATCACAGTTTTTGCTTGGAAAGCTGGAAAGAGCGATTATTCGGGTTATGAAGTGAACGACGAAGGTCTGAATTCCTTCAGAAAATTAGTCTAATCTAAAGATGCTATACCAGAATGAACGCAATATTATGTTGAATAACGTACAGGCTGCGTAAGGAGTTGTTTACTATACGGACCTTGTGGAAACTAGAACAAATTTCCGTGCGTTCAAGCGTTTTTGCCATGGAATCAAATATAACAGCTCACAATGTTATGACCCATTAATATTAATGCAAATTTTTATCCGTGGTGCTAGGCAACTGGGCTTATCCCAGTTGTAAATGACCCTTTGTGGCTATTGGCCTTGTTTGTTCTGCGTCCTGCTTGATATGGAGGGAAGTAGAAATTTTTGTATTTTCCTACTCCTCCGTTATTCTTTTCTGATTAATTTCGTTGCGAGATCCAAATTCATTCTCCAGGACTTCGTAGAACTTCCTTGCGTCAGCGCTTTTCTGGTGGTCGCCACTGTTGATTCTGGCTTTCAGGAGTTGCAGTGGTTTGAGTTTAGTACGGTGGGGATGTCCAAAAAAAAAAGAGTTTTTATACCAAGTAATTCATTTGATTTTTAGCGTGTGCTTTACCTACCATCTATAACCCTTTGCCGTCAGCCTTGAACAGGTATCTTCTGGACTAGCTTGATTACTTCATCCTTCGCAGACCTAATTTATCGCTTACCATCAAGCAGAGCACGAATAAAGGGCAGACCACCAGCATCTTGGTGGACCACTGTCGAGAGAGACCTCAAGGATAAAAAATTGCCACCATTGACAACCCAGGACAGACCATCCTGGTGTAGACGCACAACTGACCCCAAATAAATTGGGACGGGGACAGGAAGAAGAAGAAGAGCTGGTTAATCACAAAAATTAAAGACTGATTTCAGCCTTCAGGTTACTTTCTACCAGGTTTTATTTTCGTTGTTAGAATCCGAAAAACAAACTAAAAAGACATCTAAGAAACAAAGCCATTACCATTTTTCCGTAATCAATTAGCCGTTTTAATTTAAACGTCCCTAGATGCCCTTAATCCGGCTTAGTCACGGTATTACGACGGTTTCGAAGACATTACGTCATAACTGCTGTGTTCCGAACGCATTAGTGGGCAAGATGGCAAGAAAAATGTTTGGTTGGTTCAAGTGATGGGAGAGTAGCGGGTTTATAAGCGGAGCGGTTAGTAGATACTCGCCTGTAGCTTGTTCATTTAAGTTGAAAAATTTGTTTGGTTGTTGAATTTATTGTACTACCAGCTCGAAGCGTGTTAATCCACGCCGAAACTGGAATCATTATGGGAACAAGGTGACGGGCAAGTATTTATTTTACTAAGTAGGATAATAAATCAACACTAGCTTCTGCTAGCGGCTTCGCACGCGTGAATGTCGAAAGTTATCCCAAGGGAATAAATTCTCGGTGTAATAAGTAGCCTATGTGCTATCCAGACTATATTCTGTCTCAGTACCAAAATTCATTCAGATTTCGTTCAGCCGTTTGAGCGTGAAGAAGCAACAAACACACTTACAAACTTTCGCCTTTATAATATTAGTGTGATGTTATAAGAAAGAAGTAAGAAGATAGAAGTCAAATAATTTTATATTCTCCGCAAATGATCGTTTACACTTGTCAGCTGTTGACTCGCTCCCAAGCCCGCTTCCCTTTTATAAATTGGACCACTTTCAAATCCGATAGTCAAAGAGGGTGATACCCTTAATGTGTTTGCATAATGTTCGTCATTAAAACATTTATTTCGAGTCAGTGGATACCACCCTTAAACGACGTATTTTTTGCCTTTTGTTTTTGTTGAAAACGAAACAATTTTTGTTATACTATAATGATTAAAGTTTTTTCAGGGGTTATTACATTTTCCTTTATTTCAAATCAACTAAAGCTCTAGAAATAAATAACGAATCATCATCTCCCTCACCTATTTCAGTCGGCTTCCAGTCTAACCGGATCCAGATGATACCCAGTACTTTGCAAGGAGTGAGAGCATATCTGACCTCCACAACCCAGTAAATGGGTATCACGATACCTCTTGGCCAAACTGGTGTCACATTTTCTGCTGACTACCAAAGATCTACAAATAACAGCCAGGACCAACAGCTTAACTTGCTTTCCGAGGCACGGAAGTGTCTTGGTATTTAATGGATGGTTACCTATCTACGGACCTTCCTCGGCAACCGTTGCTCAGCGTTGGTGACCAGTGCGCTGTTGTCACACAGCTCCTCAAAAAACCAAATGGAGTAGTAATTAAAATACAGTTTTAATTTCTATTACCATTTTAAGAGTTCCGTGCCCGAAGGGTCCAAACGGAATCCTATTGCTTGTACTCACGTGTCCGTCCGTCTGTCCGTCGTCTCTCACCCGGGTTTTACAGCCAAACCATGTTTTTATGTAATGTTTTTGAGGGTGGCTCCCGTACAGCTTAAGGAGGGACAATAATAGACGCCAAGAAGTAATTTCGAGTGATGTAGTTCGACCTCAAGAAAGAGGTGTTCACCAGCATTTGATGGTGGTTGCTGACACATGGACTACAGAGAAGGGAATTTGTGCACGGAGGTCCAGCAACACCACCACCACCACCAACCGTCCAGTCGTTTCTTATGAGTACGAAACCAGGAAGAGAGTAGCTAATTGAAGGGACCTTACCTTGTCGTAAAGTAAGCCAGGACTCGGATACAAGATTGTTTCGGGTTTGACCACTATAAGTAAGAGTCTACCCGGGACCACGGTCGTTGCAACACGGCCGGAACGTCTCGCGAAATAGACAGTATCCCACCTAAAGTTATTAATGCACATGCGAGAAAGCTGGCACCGATGGCTCCAAGACCATCAGCAACCTCAGCTTCCTACTGGTCCGCACCGTCTACCTGTGCTACAAGTCACTCATGCCTGCTGTACTTAAAATTCCCACCGAAATGTCAGTATTGAAGAAGGAAAACTTCAACAACTGGTACAACCTGAAAACGTACTACGCAGCGTTGCTAGTCACTGGCATGCCGTTACAAGTGGTCTACAGTTTCGTGTACTCAGTACCGTCATACTTCCTCTCCGGTCAGCCGTCGGCACCACTTCGGTTTCTCATGTTCGTCATCACACTTGCCAACGTCGCTCTACTGGCTGAAGCCATGGGCAATGTCATTGGGAGGTCCCATTGTAACAGGGTTAAAGCAGGTGCTTTAACCCTGTTACATCCTAAAGCAGTGATCAGCGAGTTCAGCCTAGAACCTGACAACTACTGGACAGACATCACAATCCTCGGCGTCGAACTCATCGCCGTCAGTATACTATATTATTATATTCTGACCGCCATTTCACCTGATATCAAGCGATGAAGTGGTCGACTGTGAAGCACACGTACGTGCCTGGAAGTAACAGATTCTATTGCTGTGCTTTAATTTTTAAGTGATACTATAAAACTTAAAGCACGAATAGATAAATATTTACTAAAATCTCTCCAAGAACACTAAGAACTTTCCCGTGTAGCTAAAAGCCGTTCAAATTCCCATAATATCCAATGATTGAAGACTTCAAGTCAAAGACTTTGAGTTTCACAAATAAAATGAGTAAACGACTTAGTTAATGAGTGTGTTGAGTCGTAATGAAAAGTCGCAATGTCGCGGGTAAGTGCGACAAAATAAATGATGACAGTGACTCGAGCTTTTGCTAAACGACAAGCTTTTAATGAAGTTGGGGGCTGTTGTGTAGTGCAAGATAGGGTATGGTAAAGCGAATGCTATGTTTTCCGTTTGTGAGTTAAACTTGAGGCGAGATTTACTCACTATAACAGGGTAGTTGACAAAAAATATCTATTTAGTCCGTCAGTTAGATAATCTGAAAATATTGGACACGTATTTTTCTTTTGCCACGTAAACAACAATTTACGACGATACAGTGCGTTGAAATATCGTGTGACATCACGGAGTGCTACATTTTATACTGACAAAGTGACGTCACAAGCCCCCACTCTTGCACTTTGATGCGCTTTTTCTGTGTCATCTTTTATTTATTTTATAAAGCAAAAAAATACGGGTCCAATATTATTTGATAATCTCACTGAAGGACTAAACAGAATTATCATTTTTTTACTCAGGAAACATTCCTATTATACCTAGCCCATCCTGTCCCACTGATGGGCAAAAGACTCTCCATATGACACTTTTGCGCCACCTTGATTAATGAGTTCCATATAAATTTTCGTTGGCTTTCTCTTTTATGATCAACTGTAATAACAATATGGTAAATCTAGGCATCGATTATGTCTACCTGGGACAAACGGTCCAGTTGGGTAGGTCTAACTTCGAGAAAGAGGTCAACCGTTGAATCGGGAAGTTGCGCGGTATCTTCTCGTCCAATTTACGGCAGTGTCTCAAGACAAAACTCTATGACCAATCTATGATCAGTCCATGACCAGTCTATGACCAGTCTATGACCAATCTATGACCAGTCTATGACCAGTCTATGACCAGTCTATGACCAGTCTATGACCAGTCTATGACCAGTCTATGACCAGTCTATGACCAGTCTATGACCAGTCTATGACCAGTCTATGACCAGTCTATGACCAGTCTATGACCAGTCTATGACCAGTCTATGACCAGTCTATGACCAGTCTATGACCAGTCTATGACCAGTCTATGACCAGTCTATGACCAGTCTATGACCAGTCTATGACCAGTCTATGACCAGTCTATGACCAGTCTATGACCAGTCTATGACCAGTCTAAGACCAGTCTATGACCAGTCTAAGACCAGTCTATGACCAGTGGTGTTGTCAATGCTCACAATGGGACTTATCAGAAAGCTTAAAGACAACCAAAGAACAATGGTGAGGGCTATGCTCGGAGTTTCCTTGCCTGGTCGCATCAGGAATAAGGATATCTGCAGGAGAACCAAAGTTACCGACATAGCCCGAAGAATTGCGAATTTTAAGTAGCAGTGGGCAGGGAACACATTGCTCGCAGATTCGCAGAATGGATGGCCGATGGGGCCGAAAAGTTCTGAAATGGCGACTGCGAACTTGAAGACGATGCGTTGGAAGCCTCCGACTAGGTGGACCTGGTTAAAGTTGCGGGAATGCGCTGATTCGAGACGTACGGGATCGGGCAATGTGGCGACGCCTGGGGGAGGCCTATGTCCAGAAGTGGACGTCTTTTGGCTGAAATAATGACGATGATGTTGAAATCTAGGCATACAAATTGTTTCCTAAGCCATAATTATACCAATTTAGATTTTGCTAGAAATGACACAAAAATGAATTTTGCCATTGTGAAAATATCTTAATATTTTGCCTGAAAATTGTTATTTTACCCAACTACCGTAGGGTTATTGAATGTTGTGTTTCGACTGCCTTTAATTACAGTTTTTCGATTTTTAACTGTAATAGCTGAAGTTATCGTGTTTTCCAGATCTAGTAAGCATTTTTTAAATGTATTTTTTTTTACTTTTGATGGGTTTGCTCTTAACTCTAGTCTAGGTCATAGGTGACAGAGACAGAGTCGACAATGGAGTGAGCTTACCCAGAAGAAGCCTGTTCACTCTACCTTTGAAGAGATTCGAGTTAAATGCGTTTGGAAACACAGACGCAGGTAGTGAGTTCCATTCATTCGCTGTGCGCATTAAGAAGGATTTTTCCACGATGATGAAATCTAGGCATATACATTGTTTCCTAAGCCATAATTATACCTATTTAGATTTTGCCAGAATGATGACACAAAAATGAATTTTGCCTTTGTGAAAATATGTTAATATTTTGCTGGAAAATTGTTATTTTACCCAACTACCGTAGGGTTATTGAATGTTGTTTTTCGACTGCCTTTAATTACAGTTTTTCGATTTTTAACTGTAATAGCTAAAGTTATCGTGTTTTCCAGATCTGGTAAGCATTTTTTTTTTTTTTTTTTACCTTATATGAGTTTGCTCTTAACTCTAGTCTAGGTCATAGGTGACAGAGACAGAGTCGACGATGGAGTGAGTTTGCCCAGAAGAAGCCTGTTCACTTTACCTTTGAAGAGATTCGAGTTAAATGCGTTCGGAAACACAGACGCAGGTAGTAAGTTCCATTCATTCGCTGTGCGCATTAGGAAGGATTTTTCCACGATCCTGACAGTTTTCCAGGCTAAACCGTATAGCTTTCACTGGATTCACACCTACTTTCGCGTCTCCAACATTTACGACATGCAACCTCTTAAAAGGCACAAGCAGAAACGATAAATTTTCACGGTGTCGGCACATCGAACACAGTCATTGTGTGGGGCGGTAATTTGTTGCATTACAGATGAATTATATGCTAAACTTGCGTTTAGTAAGAGGGCTTGAAAATACTAGAAAATGTCGAGAAATAGAGAGTTGTGTTTTGTTTGCAGACGTCTTTAAAATTTGATGAGGACTATGTGAAATGGTTGAGGAGAAAACTGAATGTGGCATGTAACTATAGTTTTTAGAGTGAAGGGAGGATAGGTAGAGCCTTGTCACGAAAGATCGAAAGATAGAGCAAGTCAAATGACTGCTATTTAGTCGAACATAATCTCGTACAAGAAGAGTACAATGGTATTAAGTAAGTATTGCAGATGTATTTTAACTGACGAAAAAAAAGGAGGCAATTTTGGATTTAACTTGTATATTTTATTTTGTATGTATGACCACGCATAACTTTGTATAGAGTGGTTCGATTTCAAAATTTTTTTTTTTTTTGGAAAGAGTATACCTCAAAGTTAGACCCATTTAAATTTGACAAATAAAAGCCCCCCGTAAAGGTAGAAAAAAGTAGATGAATTGATAATTTTGCCACCGAATTTTCAATTGCGATCCGATTCTCGAAAATGGAAATCCCAGATTGAAACACTATGCAAAAGAATTAATAAATCAGTATATGCGCTACATGAATTAAAACAGATTACAAATATCAACACCTTGGTAACTGCATATCATGGTTTGGTTGCTCCAGTCCTGAGGTATGGTGTAATTTTTTGGGGAAATTCGACTGACATTGACCTAATTTTTAAAGCACAGAAGCGGTGCTTAAGGGCTATGTTTGGACTTAAAATAGTTGAGACCTGTAAACCATATTTCCAGAACTACAAAATTCTAACTCTCCCAAGCCTATATATTTATGAGATTTCAATGTTTGTTAAGGTCAATCATAATTTATTTACTTTGGCCTCAGAATTCAATAATATAGGCAACAACGTGACGCACTTCGCCTCTGTGTGTGCCAAACCCGTACCACATTAATGCACAAAAGTGTATTTCGGATGGCTCCTGAAATATTCAATAAACTACCTAAAGAAATAAGGGCAATGAATACTGCCTTATTTAAAAAAAATCTAAAGAGCCTTTTAGCTGATAAATGTTACTATTATTTGAATGACTACTTAAACGATAAATTTTCCGAACTGAAGACCTCACAGTGACATCAAATAATAGAACAATTATGCATGTATCTTTAAATAATTTATATTTTAATGTATTTTATTGTAATAATACTAGGAATGACATTGAAATAATTTGATTATCATTATTATAATTGAATTTATTAAATAAATGATTATTGAATAATCTATATTATTATAATTTTAAGGAGGACATTACATTAATTTAATATTTTAAAATATTTTATATGTTTCAATGTCAATCTTGATTTTAATAAACCATGATTGTACATATTTTGCATGCCTTACGGTCGAATCACTTAAAACATGTACATATAATAACACCATTGTAACAGTGTTTTCTGCAAAAATAAATAATTTGATTTGATTTGATTCTGCTGAAATTAAGTAAATTGAAAAGCGAAAAAAAAACCTTAATACCAAAAAAAATAACCTACGACATAACAAACTTAAAATCGAACGGCACCAAACAAACAAACAACGAAGGTCAACCTAACTTCAACCATTCTACGCTTTAGATAAATTAATGTTTATTTGTTTGGCGCCAACTCAAAATGCTAGGCTGAAACATTTTTACCCGACTGCCGAAGGAGGGTAATGTGTTTATCAGTCTATGTATGTATGTATATTTGTTCCTATGTCGCGTTCTAGAGACGATTTTGATGATTCTTACGTCAATCGATTCGTCTTCACCTAGCGAGTGTCACTGGCTACATTAAAATTGGAAAATGGCGGATTTTGGGTGCCATATTGTGCGGGCCCAATTGTGGAGTATCAAAATAAGGGGTTTTAAGAGGTGATTTAAAAAATATAACACTTGAATGTTTAAATGAACCTAATGCAAATAAAAAGGTAACTGAAAAGTAATAAACATACATTTTTTTTTTCATTTAGTTATTTTGTCGGTAATTTTTTTTGTTCAAAAGGTTTTTGTATATTCATCGAAACCGACTACTACAGCACCAACTCACACTATGCAGAATATTATTGATGGTTGTTACTAATTTTATAGCTAGCATAGCGTAATGTAGCATAATCAGCTTATGATGTTCTAACTGCTGGGACACAGGCCTCCTCTCTGTGAGAGGTAATGGACCATAATCTACCGTGGGTTGGTGGTTAAAATTAACTTTTTTTTGGGACAAGCCCACCGCACTATTCTCAAACCACTGCAACTCCTGAAAGCCAGAATCAACAGTGGCTACCACCAGAAAAGCGCCGAGGCAATGAAGCTCGATGAAGTCCCGGCGAATGAATTTAACTGTCTTGGATCACGCAACGAAATTAATCAGAAAAGAATAACGGAGGAGTAGGAACAAATATAAATTTCCACTTCCCTCCATATCAAGCAGGAGACAGAACCAACAAGGCCAATAGGCACAAAGGGTCGTTTACAACTGAGATAAGCCCAGTTGCCTAGCACCACGGATAAAAATATAAAAATTTGCATTAATATTAATGGGTCCTAACATTGCTAGCTGTTATATTTGATTCCAATAACAGGTTTTGGCAAAAACGCCTGAACGCACGGAAATTTGTTCTAGTTTCCACAAGGTCCGTATAGTAAAATAACTGATGCAGCCTATACATTATTCTAAAAATATCTTACAGCAATTGATACTAATATTCTACAGATATTAAAAACTGTCCAAATGAGAGTTGGACTCGCGCACGAATGATTCCGTACCATTATCGCAAAAATAGACGTTTATTGAACGGTAGCCCTTACTTAGATATTAATTTTATTCTGTTTTTAGTATTTGTTTTTATAACAGAAATACATCATATGTGAAAATTTCAACTGTCTACCAATTACAGTTCATGAGATACAGCCTGGTGACAGACGGACAGACAGACAGACAGACGGATCGTGGAATCTTAGTAATAGGGTCCCGTTTCTACCCTTTGGGTACGGAACCCTAATACATGAATCCATGACAAGACACAGAGATGATGAAAAGAAAATTCGATGGCCCACGCGTAGCATGATCATTTTTCTTTCTAAGAATTATAGATACTTGGTATGCAATATGGTAGGCATTCCATCTGTCCAATCAAACATTTGTTCAATTTTTCTTTTATTCATTTTAGCTTCACACCGAAGAAAGTTTCTATTGTAGCCATACTACACTTGTTGGTATTTCCTTAAACAACAACATCATCCCTGAAACCACACAAATCCACAAGACAAGTGGACATACGATGCGGATCGCGTGCGCCGGTGCGCGGGAGTGCGCACGTTATTGCGCAAGCGCCGCACTGCTTGGCTGAACAAGCAGGCCTCGCCTGAATCACTTCCTCTGTGTGTACATACGTCCTCGCCTTGCCGCCGGTTTGTTCTGCTTGGGGCGGGATGGTTTGAACTGAAATATTGTAAATACTTTATTTATTGGATACTCTTTTGAACTGCAAAACAGTGTGAGAGCAGTGGTGGCAGTGGTGGGGGTAATGGTCCCGACTTACGTTTTGTAAGTAGTAAACATCGTGAGGAAACCGGCATGTCCTAGAACCTAGAATTCGAAGACATGTGACATTCACCAAACCCGCACCGGGCCCGCGTGGTAGATCAAGACCCATTCCCTATCTCACAGAGAGGAGGCCTGTGTTCCAGTACTAGAAACATTAAAATGCTGATGATGATGATGATTTTGTAGTGCAATTAGAATCATAACCAAAGTGGCAGATGTCGAGAGAATAAAGACAAGAACACTAAAATGGATATGAACACGACATAATGTGGAGAACAAAAACAGACAAATGGACTAAAAACAAGTTACAAAGATATTAAAGAGAGAGTTTTTAAAGAGATGGGAGGACGACTTGCCAAAGGAGTGGAGAAGAACAGCTGTCCAGTGCGGACCGAAACAAGTGGAGGGATTAGAGGAGGCCTATGTAAAAACACAACCTGAGCTGGTAGCTGATAGAAACTTGACGTACGATTTAATTTATAAAATGGTATTGAACATAGATTACAGGTTTTTTTTTATTATTGATAGGCTCGCGCTTGACCACTAAATAAAGCTATTTTATTATTTTATTTTAATATTTTGTCGTGCAGTTTTTGCAATTGATCATGGATGGATAATGAAGCACAGAAGAACATCCCGGGGCATTTACAAGTCAATCCAAGAAAACATGAGGTGTAAGATATCCAGACAATAAGGAGACGTACGCTTTCATAAAATGTTATCCTTGGATGGAAAAATATGAAAAAGTCCATTTCATTATCTCTGCCGAAGCTAATCACAGAAAGTATTTTCAATTTTTTGCTTGTACTCTGTTTCTTAGTTATTTTAATTATTATTTATTATATCTTACTGTAACAAAAATACAAATAAACTGGTAAATTAAAACTTATTCTAGTAAGGGATCTAGACCTTACACTAAGATTCACTGTGTCGTGGGTACTAGTCTCTTTTGGTTCAGGGGATATATTAGATATACAAAACATTTAAAAAAATACTACAACAGTTAAAATTAGCACTGTAATTCTTACTCTATGACGATCCGTTTTGGAGACGAATTACAGTAAGAAAATGGTATTTTAGAGCAGAACGGTTTTAAGTGGTTTGTCAACCGCAAAACCATGCATCCACTTACCAATATAATTATATATTTTCATTATAATTCCTGTTGCAAACTGTACCAAATCATCCAGCCCCAAGCAGAACGCACCAACAACGCGACGAAATCCGCGATGTATCATTGCTTTTACTTGTAGCATCCGCAGGGGCGTTACACGACTCAACTCCTGCGCCGGATCGGATTACTTAATAAATTAAACGTACTTCTAACACCACCACCTATCCTAATTATAACCTTAACATCTTCCACATAAAGTTAGTTTTTAACCTGCATTTTTTTTACAGTTTTCAAATGTGTTTGTTGGGCGGATTGTCCTGTCATTATATTTGGAGGTCTGATGTCTGAGGATGCGATTTCGTTTGGCACCGTTTTTCCACCGATTTCGTAATATCTGCTGATATACTTAGGTGATATATTATTTCCTTTGGCGGCGGATTTTGTCAGGGCTTTGCTTGAAGGTGGGTTGTGTGAATGATGACTAAATGAAGCTAATTTTTGTTGATAAATTAGATGTGTTGTTATTAAAATTTAATTACGACGTTTTGGCGTTGTGCTTGTTATTTTCTCTATACATAGATATTGATGGCATATTATGTAAATGCAGACTTATTTGGATATACAGTATCAATTTGCTGGAAAAGTACTAAAAAGATTGCATCATCTTGCAAACACGACCAATGTGAGAACCTACCTATGCCAGCTGTTTTCCTTTTTGGGGTTCCGTACCAGAAGAGTCCAAACGGAGCCCTACTGCTGTTACTCACGTGTCCGTCTGTCTGTCTGTCCTTCTGTCTGTTTTCTGTCACACATTTGGTACCAATTTTTTTTTAAGTTCCCATTGTTCTATGAACTTGAGATTTGGTGGTAATGTTTACTATTATGTATATTTTATTAACAAATACTAATTTAATGATAAATTGGTACGGAACCTTAGATGTGTGAAGTCCGACACGCACTTGGCCGGTTCTTTAGTTTATTTGTCTCTCACTGGAGTTTCTTGTGCGTTCTTCTCCATAACAATCTACTTGCCGAATGCACGGTAGAATCATTTTTTTATTTTTTTATTACTTGTAAATTTTAATTTGAATTTATGTGACGTTCAAAAGTGCCGTTTATTGGCCTAATTTAATAAATATATTTGACTTCGACTAGAAAAATAAAAAAACTTAGTAGAACGAAAGTCTGGTAAGGGGCGTGGGAGTCCTATGGTTAGGAATCGGCGCGTCGCCGGTCGATGCGGCTTCGCGTGAGGAAGACCTATATCCAGCAATGGACGTCTTTCGGCTAAACTGATGATAATGTTGTTTAGTCATTTAAGACCATGGTTATTACAAAAGGTAGTCTCTTGTTACCTTACACTTTTAAGATCTATCAAAGATAAATTGATTGATGCTGAAGCACTATTAACCTGTTGCCGACATTTAAGGTTGCCCTAGACGACGGCACGAACTATTTTGTGCGCGGGGTTAAAATGCTTGCTATCTCATCCGACAACATGTGCGAAAGAGGAAGATGCTGTGATGAGCAGTAACTAGCTTCTAGTTTGCGTACGAATTAGCACTTTTGCAATTTTTTTGCGAAATAGATGATGATTTAGGAAGAAAACGAGCGCAATTTTATAAACAGACTTTTGGGAGTATGGATATCATGAAAAAACGACTGAATGTATATTTTCATAATACAATTATTGACACTGTCGAACTGCTAATCTATCCCTGTATGGTGGCTGTTTTGCAATTTTCCTTCTTCTTATGTTATTTATTTCCACCCAAAGAAGTGTTAAAATTTGTGTTGAAACATGGAACTTTCGACGCTCATAATTATAAAATATATTTCTTTTTACTTTTTTTGTTTGCATACAATTCTAGATAATGATGAAACAAATTGATACCATTTTTTATTTTGAACGTACATCGTAAAACATTGGAATAATCGCCAGACTACGTTTGTATGGAAGAATGATCGACTAGTGCAACCTTAACATACTTAGGTCCGCTTGCCACCCTGGATTTTCTAACTCCGAGTTAGTAAACCATGCATATTTGTTATATAACCTCGAGTTAACGAGTAACTCTGAGTTTTTGTTGCAAGGGCCTTAGAAGGGAGCACGAGTACTGGTCACTTACATACAGCCCTTTGTATCTTCAGCTAACCAATATACGAGTACCAATAATACACCGATTACTCATATTCTTTGTTCAAACAAGCAAGTCAAGGATATATCCTCGCGTGCCACCTCACACGATATCAACGCTCTGATAGTCAAGTGGTACGGATTTCGGCGTGTCCGCCATCTTGAGAAGTCATGTTTTACATTCGAATTATGAATTTATGAAGCTGTTAGCATAATGCGTGTTTTTAATTGGCGTTTGTTGAGATTTTTATGAGGTTATCTAAGATAATGCTGTTTTGGGTGCGGTGCTAAGTTAATTTTTATTAGCAGTATTTGATTAAACTGACCTCATAATGTTTATTTTTTCAAGATGCCAGGATCTATGATCAGGAACATCATACTCCAGCCCTCAGGCGCGGATACAGAGGGGTGCAACGAGGGCAATTGGCCCCTGGGCCTTGACCAAACTAGTAGTATGATTGGTCAACAGAAAATTTATCTCCGATGCAGGGTGCTAAAATATTCGAGCTTGCTACGCTCGCTCTCGCTACAGAAGTTGTCTACATTCTGATACTTTTGAAGAATGGTCAAAATCTGAGCTATGTCAATCAATGAAGAACTAAAATTTTTGACACATCCCCTCCCTAGAGAGCCATAAAGGCGAAATTCTGCATCCGCGCCTGCCTGCCCTCATTCCAATGTAAGTATATGGGGACGCATAATAGCATCTCTACTTTTTCCATAAATTTATCGTGACCTCTATAGTCACCTCCATGTTTTATTATATTTTTCATAACCCATCCATAGTTTCTTCGTCCAGATTCATACTCAAACTAAAAAAAAACTTACCTCGCGAAATTTTCTTCACTGCACCGCATCACATACAATCGATATTACTTGTCATTACGATACAACCACTTTCAGATTTCATCTTAGTAAGTAATAAAAATTTAATTAATTTTAAAATTTAATTTTGAATTCTAATCTGTCTTAAGATAGCAAGCCTCAAGCTGCAAGCATGATGGTTGCGATGAGTGGTGCCGATCCATGTGACATGTTCGTGAACGGGCGCTATCAGTGGGGATTGGTCATAACTATTAGCTGCCTCAGCGTGTTTTTAATGACCTATTTATTGTTTGTTTTACACGCTTTTACGTGCACGTCTTTTTACATCCTTCTCACATATATTTTTCTAACAAGAATGATGTAACCATTTGGTTGGTTTGGTTTGGCTCTTATAAAAAACTTTTTTTTGAAGCGTAAGTGTGGAGTTCCTTGTCCGTTCTTCTCCATAACAAGCTAATTTTCCAAACTAAAGGTAGAATCAATTATTTTTATTTTTAAACTTTTGACGTTTAAAAGTGCCGCTTAATGGCCTAATAGAATAAATAAATTTTGATTTCTGGTTTTTTTTTGCTGACGCAATTGTTATCACAGCCTTACATGACGGGTTCATCACCCAAGAATATCCTTAAGGCTAATTAATTTGATGCTTAAGTTTTAAGGGCAACGAAGACTTCTGATTTCCACTGTGCCAGTACTTGCCCACTTCAAAATTACCTTCCAAAACAAAACAAAAACTACATGAAAAATAAATGGCGTCGAAATCAATCCGCCCCGGCTCTTGTGATGCTTATATAATAGTGAAACTTAACCTCGAGCTGGTTGATGTGGAATCAATCAAAATTATAATGTGTGATACAAAAACAGCAAAACTGAAGAATTAATTACACCGTCGATTTACTAAAACAAAAGATTACAATCACAACAAAGATAAAGACAGAAAATTGCCCAAAATTGTAAATCATTATAACCTGCTAGTTACATCGGCGGCGGAAACGTCAAATAGTTTTCATGTTTTCATGCAGTGCCACCGTTTTTGGTGCAACCTTCACAGTTTCCACGAGATTAATAAAATTATCGAAGGAAACATCGTTTTAATGACAATAAACACGATACTAGTAGTAGTTGAAGATGTAAAAAAACGCAGATACTTTGTATAATTTCCGGTGGCGATGTTCGGCCGGATGTGTCGATGAAGCACGCAATCCGTGCCCACTGCCCGTGTTCAATGAAAGTGTTATGTATTGGTATTGCTTACATGTTTGCTGAAAACACTTCCATACTGCTTTTGAGGAAAGGAAACTTTGCTGTTGTCATCATCTGCCTAGCCTTTGTCCCAATTATTGTTGGGGTCGGCTTCCAGTCTTACCGGATTCAGCTGAGTACCAGTGTTTTACATGGAGCGACTGCCTATCTGACCTCCACAACCCAGTAACTGGGTAACACGATACCTCTTGGCAAGACTGGTGTCAGATCTCAGGCTTCTGACTACTCGATAATAGGAAATTCGATATGTTGAAATGGTCACCCATCCACGGACCGACCTCGTCAAGCATTGCTTAACCTTGAAGATCGACCCGTGCGGCTGTTATTATTTAGCCACGAGCTCCTCTAACTTTGATGTTGTGTTACCTTGAATGGAGAAGGGAGGAGAAATCTTGCAGATCAGATAAATAATTCGTGATTGGTTATTCTGCTAGCGTTAGGGCGCGAAGATCTGATAAGCAGTAAAGACTGCAACATGCGAATTGTAACATCATAGAAATCTCTCCTCGATAGGTTGACTTATGATAAAACAGCTCGTTTATAGAAAAACCGGCGAAGTGCGAGTCGGACTCGCGCACGAAGGGTTCCGTACTTGGTAAATTGCGGTTTACGATTTATGACGTATTAAAAAAAAAACTACTTAATAGATCTCGTTCAAACCAATTTTCGGTGGAAGTTTACATAGTAATGTACATCATATATTTTTTTTAGTTTTATCATTCCCTTATTTTAGAAGTTACAGGGGGGGACACATTTTACCACTTTGGAAGTGTCTCTCGCGTAATCTATTCAGTTTAGAAAAAAAATACATTTGTACGTATGGGTTTGAAGAAAAAAGAAAATAGTTTCAGTTTCAAGTATGGAAACCTCCAAATGTTTTGGTTATTTTCAATTTTTGTGTGAAAATCTTAATGCGGTTCACAGAATTAAATACATCTACTTACCAAGTTTCAACAGCATAGGTCTTATAGTTTCGGACAGACAGACAGACATGACGAAGGGTTTCGTTTTTTGCCATTTGGCTACGGAACCCTTAAAAGTACCTACTCAGGCATCAAGATTGTTTTTCCATTGAAAGTTGCGTTAACAAAACCACGGTGCACTAAATGATAATGATAAATGATAAATGATTTTATTTCTGTAAGTTGGTTTGTACAAACACTTTTACATGTCAATCATGTTTTTTAAAACTAGATGAGGTCGGCGTTTCCTATCTGACTACTCTGAGAAGAAAGGCCGAAACAAACTCAGAGGTCACAGTCTCTTTTAAAGTCCAGACAAAATCTTGGTTATATCATGTGAAGACCATGTAGACAGATGTCTGAAATGGTCTTTTGAGGAAAGAACCAGCCAGATTGAGTGGACCTGTCCAGTCAGTGCACGCATTTGTCAATAACCGAGCAGCTCAACTCAGAATTTAAGGAGCTCAACGATTCGACGAACAATACCAAAGAAAGGTCATTTGGGTAGGCAGCATAAACTACTCAAACTGCCAGACCATGAGTAAAAACTAAGATAAAATAAAAAAATCCACATAGTCTTCACATTCACAATAATAATAAAAAAAAAAAATATTTTACTAAATAAAAAATAACGGTGCAAAATATAAAAAAAACAAAATTAATTGGAGCAGCTCAATCCCAAGCCTTTTTGTCCTCAACGTAATCTTTAATAGTATAAAACGCTTTCTGGCACAACTTACGTTTAATGAATGATTTGAATTTATTAAAGACTTAGATCTTGTACGTGGCTTGGAAGCTTATTATAAAAGCGTACACATTGACATCTATAACTAACTAGATTTAGGTATTATCCCTGCCGTGATTGACTATCATCACAGTTGGAGACTCTTCTAGTGCACCACCAGACCACCAGTGTCCTTGGAAGTGACAAACGACGTCATCAGCACACAAGTACATCATTCAAATGTCGACCAAAATAAACAGCACACTGGATACGTCAATCCATACGCCAAACATAATTATGCCATCCAAACATCACCAGCTTTTGAATGAAAACCACTGAAATCTCGACCTTCAAGCTGTTCTGCATGACATACAGTGTAATCGTCTCGAGATTCCAATCCACTCGACCTATGTGCGTCACAAGCCACAAAAAAGTATACAGAATCTCGGCACGTGTCTATAATTTTGTTTGCCAGTGTACAGGGCGATACTTCGTACAGTGTCGTGTGCAAGTGTAGCCAGAAATATTTTTAATCCAAACAAAATACGGCGCTCTTCAAAATAAATATGTCGGTCGGATCGAGTTAGGAGGGTTGTACATTATTCTGGCCGGTTGTGTAATTGGGAGTGCTTAGTTGGCTGATTCTGTAGTAAAATTAATTGAGGATAATAAATAAAGTACCTACATACATTATAAAATTTATTTTCATTAAGAAAATATAAAAGGCTCATGCTGGAAGTTACCTACTGAGATTACAAAATCTATTGAAAGATCTCCTCTTTCAGGATTTAGCAAAAGATAATGTATATGTATCAGCTAATTAATCTTAAATTTTTAACTAGGAATAACTATCGCAGGTTTTCTAGAAAAATTACAGAACGGCAAAACAGAAGAATAATAGAGGAATTGACAGAAATGGCAAAATATTAATTGCTACTGGCTGTTTTGAGTACAAAACACACGATGAAAAATAAACTACGAAGCAGTTGAAAACTTGAGTTCCAAAAAATCATAACAGATGGCGCTACCTGTACCTTACAAGCACCGTAGGTGTTATGAATCATTATGCAGATTCACTTTTATTTTGATGTTGGTCAAAAATAAATTACAACCTTGTATAATTGTGGCAGTCGCTTAGTATTTTAATGGGTATGTCTAAATAAAATTTACTGTATGAAGCAGGGAGGTAGAGTACCTCATACCTAATGAGTTTTTATATTACTTGTAACTGAAAAGTGCTTGTTGGTATCGACTAAAGAACTTAATGTTTTGCGCACATAATTTGTAAAGAGCTGTAAAAATAAGATAAAAAACTGTTTTAAGTAAGTGGAGTGAGTGTTTTGTTATTTAATTTTACAGTCATGTTCTTATTTGGAACAAAACTCTTGGCAGTAACGGAAATACCACTAAACTGAGAAAATTGACAATGAAAAAAAAACGAATGATAACCTCTTTCGTACTAGGTAGTACGTATTACATTACTGTGTTAGAAATTACACAGTAATTTTTCCGAAGGCAAAAAAACCAAGTGTGAAACCCTCTTAAGCCGATATAAAAATCAACGTTGACCAGAGGCGGATCACTTAGGACAAAAAGAGATCTTGTTTATGTTACGTACCGCGAAACTGAGAGTATAATATGGGTGACTGTACTCCGGTACAAGCGACAAGAGAACAGCGATGTTGAAGCGGGCAATGCTATGTTGTGTTATAAGCGGTAGCGTTTTGTGAATTAATACAGTCATGACTTATGTAGGTAAGTACTACATTAGTATCGAAAAGTCGCAGTCGTGACATGGGTTATCGATTTATTAGTTTTGACACTTTATACCGTAAAAACTGATTCATATCCGTACACTTCAACGTAAGGTTCAGTTGAAAGCCAGCGTCAGGTAACTCCTTGTTGTCTGTATTTTTTTCTGAATAGGACCTTTTTGGCGCAGCCGCGGGGCACACTATGTAATTGTTTTATAATTAAGTTCCCTTTTATTTGTCCATACATTGTTTGTATCCAAATAAACTAGTTTTCTTTCTTTATTTGGTGTATAAGGCAAATAAAGCATGCAAGCAAAATAACTAATAAAAAACCTTTATTCAATCGATTCCAATGTAGCCGATCTTTTTCATGCTACAAACTTTGATCAAGATAGGTAATTGTGGTGTAAATGCTTTTATCGCGGGTAGTACTTGTACAGACACAGATAACGAACATAGATGCCAAATCAATCAATTTAAATTACTTGTATATAGCACAGCGGGATAACAGCTCTAGTACAATTTATATAAAGGTACTAAGTGGAAACTAAACTAAAGTCTTATTGGTATTTGGTAAATTGGGCATAAAATTGTAGGTATCATAAATTTTCCTGGCCCTTCTAATAATATTTTTTTTGGGGCATTCTACCTACCCTTCAGGAAAAGACATTGTGCTCCGTTAAACCTGCTACACTTAAATAAATAAACGACGAATATTACTAGGACTAGAACCGACCTCAGTCATTCAAAAATGTGATTTATTTTTCCCGTTTCAAAACATAGCAGGCTTTTCTCTTTGACAATTCAAAAGTGCTTGTAAAAATAAAAAATAAATGCCTCGTGTCTCTTATGCCTTACACCACACTATAAAAGAGCTGTGTTTACGCGTTAACCGCGGAACGATACTCGATTGTAACTGTTTCCGAGATGGAGAATAATCGGGCAAGCGCGATACGACATCGAACAGACCAGGGAACACATCTGACGGTTATCTCTCGAGTAAGAGAGGGATTGGACCGATTCCCGCTTCGAATACTTACGTTTGGAGCAGTGTTCGTTACTTTATTTAAAAAAAGAATGTTCGAATTAGAAGCGGAGAGGACATTTGAAAGTGGATCAAGGCGTGGCAGTTTTTTTTATTTTAAATCGAATCTTAGCAGCTCAATGTCTGGACTGGTCCCGATAAATGAAAATATGCTTGTCCTTTGTTACAGGGGACGGCGAAATGTGGGTGAACGTGCACCTCTGCCTACCCTTCGGAGGAAATAGGCATGATGGCGTGATGTTATGTTGTGTAAATCGTAATTTTACTGAACATACAAGTTGACTGAACTGTCTTTAAAACCTACTTAGGTAGGTACCTAACAAGACTGAACGGTTCACATCTTACAGAATAATTCTATTAGGTAATGCACGATTCTTACTCGAATTCAGATAAAAAATCCTGATAAGAATCTGCTTGTGAATAGGACTTAACTGTTTAATTTACCTAAAAACAACACTATTAAATCATAATACACTACCGAAAACCGACGCAACCTGTTTGATGGTCAAACTCAAAACAATACGTTTGATTTGTTCACAAAACCTCCTTGAACATCAAACAAAAAAAAACTTAAAGAAAATCCGTTATTTTAATACAACCGCCTTGCTTGTTTTTAACACGTTCGAAAACCGTTTTTAAATATAGAACAATGATTTATTGACATGCGCGATCTGAAGTTGAGGATTTTCTATGATGTGGTGTTTAGTTCGTTAGTGCAAATGTAGATGGCGTTAGTGGTATGAAAGCTCAGGCGCAATAGGTAGTTTTGTTATGTTTTTATTTTGCAGAATTAGTAATTTGTTTTGAATTCTAAATTAATGATGATTATATATGACTTAATGTAAGAAATCAGTTATAAATACATAATTAGTAATTTTCTTAACTTACTCCTTGCATTTAGATACTTTATTCTATTCTCGTCAATATAAAAAAAAAAACTTAAAAAAGTAGATACAAAATTGAATTTTTGGGAGCATTATTAAAGAGGATTAGGTAATATGAAATAAAACCGAATCAAATCAAAGCTTAATACATTTTCTATCTTTAATCGCTGCTAGTCTAAATCTGCATAGAAAACTTTCAATATATTTCAAAGTTTCGTAGTACCTTACATTAAGAGTGCCATCTGGAAGTCAATACCTTTTTTAAATAAAAAGGTCGTTGTCATAAATATGTTAAGGACCATGTAATTAATACGGCATTATTCATAATGCCCAGACAATTTGAATAATGTCCAATATGAGCAAATTGACCGGGTTTTCTGAATAATGCCCATGGGCCGGGTAATAAAAAGATGTGTTTTTTATTATTTTAATGTTGACAACGATTTTAATATAGAATAGGTACGATTACTTTTAAATCAACAAAATCGACGGCACCCAGCTGTGCTCCTATTTCTGTCTGCAGGGCCTAATCTAAAGTAACCTAACATGAAGGAGATTACAGGAGCTCAGTTCGCTCGCTTTGCTTGGTCATTTCGGCTCCCGTCATCCCCTTCGAACCTAACCTAGCCGTGTCGGGATGCCCTAACCTCCGAGCTCGCTTCGCTCGCTCTTGGGCTAATCATAATTATCGAATTACCCAACCGTTACGTAGCAATATTCATAATGACCAGACAATATGATAATTAAAGAAGTTTAAATCAAAATCAGTATCCATTATATTGCCCGATTTGACTTGATTTGATTCATAATGCCCCGGCAATATACATAGTGTACTGATTAATCATTTGGTCCATGAAATATACATCAAATAGTTACCTAAGCAGTTTTCAGAAGCCCTAACTTCAAAAGGCTCTAGGTTCCACATTCCTCTTTGCATGACTGATCGTCAATGCAAAACATGAAGTGAACATGATTCTTAGTAAGTTACCGGACCATCTGATATAAATACAAACAAAATAGATGAGTATTTTATGATGTACTAATATGTATATTCTATTCTATAGAAATATACTTTTTTTTGAGTACGTACACCGAATTATTTACACAAATCAAAATAATTCATGAGCACGTCGAAACGAATCTGAAGAACATACAATAGTCAAATAAATGAAACACTGAAAATTAAAAAAATATGTATAGCGTTTTTCGAACATTCAACTTGAGGAAAAGAAACTTTCAAAACACTGACTAAAAATGTTTCTCAGATCCGTAATCTCTGTTTACCTATAAATAGTACAATAATACAATTTAATACAGAAACCAACACTTAGTGTAAGACTACTATAGAAGTCCCAACTCTCTCCATTCAAGAGTTCAAACTGGAGCTTCCAAGAATCGCTTTTCGGTTAAATTGCACCGTGTTTTGTTTCACAGAAGCAGGTAGAGCCGCTTAGACTGTTTTAGTGAATATGAAGTTCAAGATTGAGAACAAAAAATACGAATGATTTTTTTTCGGCTTTTAATTGCGAAATAACGTGAGACGTAATATTACGGTTATATTGACTTGTTTAGGTTGTCAGAGAGCAATGTGAGGTGATTTCTAAGATTTCTTGTTCGTTCCTTCGTGAAGAGCCAAGCGGTCGACATCTCTATAATTAAACGCGGAACTGAGTCGGTATGCAATCGGTCGTGTATGGTTATGTGCAATCGTGGCGTATGTGCCTCGTTACGTAACGGCATGCGATGCTTTAGTTCTCCAGTGTTTACAGTGGCGGAGCGCGCGAGTGTCGCGTGTCCCCTCCGCATCGATCCGCTCCGCCCAGCAGCACGAGCTCCTCCCACCTGCGGCCGCCCGCGCCCCCCGACACGCGCCCCCGCTCCCCGCCGCCCTCACACCCCGCGCCACTGGCCTTTGTCGCTTGCCGCCCGCGCTCGGTCACCTGTGTCGCACGTCCTCAGTCGCAAAGCGGCCGCGACGCGCGCCACCCGCTTCGCACTACGCGCGCATATTATGACAGTGTCGTGATGGAACCCAAAGATTACGGTGCGGTTCCCGGCCTCCCGGCCGGCCTGGACTATTTTATGATGCCTCGAGTGAGTCAACCTGCGCCTCAGTTCGATTTCCGTAAGCTCGGCGCTAGCTTCAGCGGCCGAGACGACGACAAGAGCGATGAGTGCCGGACGCCCGAGTACCCGCCGGACCGGCGCGACCCGCCGGCCCCGTGGCCTCTCGGCCTCGGCGTCCAGTTCGTCAACCCCGCCACAGGCAAGAAGAGAGTTCAGTGCAACGTCTGCCTCAAGACTTTCTGCGATAAAGGCGCGTTAAAAATTCATTTTTCCGCGGTGCACCTGCGAGAAATGCACAAGTGTACAGTGGAAGGATGCACCATGATGTTCAGTTCGCGACGATCGAGAAACCGGCACAGTGCTAATCCAAATCCCAAGCTGCATTCGCCGCACGTGAGACGCAAAATATCAGCACACGACGGTCGGTCATCTCAGCCGTTCCCGCTGCTGCCGGCGCTGGCGCGCCTGCCCATCCCTCCCCCGGGGCTGCTGCCGCCCGAGCTGGTGGCGCGCCTGCCACATCAGCTCAGCGGACCTCCGGGACCTACTCCGCATCCTCCGCGAGTGCCCCTCGACGACCTCCGCAACTTCAGTGAAATTGAAAAAATGTACAGGAAGCTTCCACATTCGGATGAACATCATCACCGCAGTGCACTAGATCTTGCCAAACCTCATATTATGCATGAAGAAGAGTCCAATAATTATAGTGAAATTAATGATGATATTTCTGATGATGATCATAAAGATAGATCTGATGAACGAACTACATCCCCAGTTGTAGAACGATTGAACTACGAGGATGAACCTGAAGATTTGAGTGTGAATAAAAACAGAGACGATACCAAACCCGTTGTTGTGAAACCTGATAGTGTAAACAGCCGCGCTGACCCCACCGCCTCGGACGATAAGACGTCCCACGTTCCTAACAAACGTAAGAGGAAGAGCGGCAACCCCACCCGGTGCTCACAAAACAATGAATACAACGTGTCCGATGAAGAATATCACGCGGATTTATTTAGAAACTTGTCAACTCCTAGTTCGAGTCGCGCTGAGGAGGAACCCTTATCGCTCAAGAAACAAAAACCTGAAAGTACGGAGTCATTTCAGAACGGTGAGGAAGCTATTGTGGACTCGGAATCGGTGACGCGTGTGAAGGCTGAGAGTGAGTCGGACGATGAGTCGAGTGCGCCCAGCGTGCTCCGCGAGGGTCTGAGGTTACGTTCCGATCTATACACCCCGAGCGACAGCGGGAGTGACTTGCACACGTTGGAGGAGCGCTTAGCGAGGGCGCGCTCTCCGTCAGCCAGCAGTGACAGGACCGATGACAGGTCAGATATCAACGACCTAGACATCCCCATAGACGACGAGAACCCCGACCGATGTACCGCTTGCGGGAAAATATTTCAGAACCACTTCACGCTGCGCATGCATTACAGAAATGATCATTTGAAGTTGCTTCACCCGTGCGAGGTGAACGGTTGTGACGCCGCCTTCCCTTCTCGGCGGAGTCGAGACAGACACAGTTCGAATGTTGACCTGCATCGGCGGCTGTTGTCTACAGGCTCACCGGAACAGAAACCAGCTTTCGAAGTCAACGCGGATCTCCTAAATAAATTGTACGCAGATATAAAAGGGCTGGCATCAACGCTAGAAAGCCTGCGATACGGTGGCAACGAGGAAGCATCTCAGCTTCCAAGCTACGTGACTGAAACTATGAAATTCTATAGTCGGAACTTGTCAGCGCTGCAAGCGGGGCTGTTACCACAGTTCGGTGAGCGCGGGTTTTTTCCGTCCCCTTTTCTGATGGGTAACGGAGTGCCTCAGGCAGGTGGCGGGCCCTACGGCGCGGCGGCGGGCGCGCATTCGGCGCGGGAGTCGCTGTCACCCCTTTCAGCGTCGTCGCCCCCGGTGATCTCGCCCGGGCGGCTGGACGCGGCGCACGCACGGCCCCGGGACGACGCCAACCTGCTTTTTCGAGAGACCTCCGAGTCGTTCAAGAAGATGACCTCCCTCTGCGAGCGCCAGGAGCAGCTGTACCAGCACCACGTGCCGGTGTCATGACGCTCGCGCCACCCGCGCTCGCCCTGGTGATACCTCACGTCTTGAAGCGACACAGACTCTGTATATTTAATTGTTAATAATTTTAATTGTGTTAATTCTATTTCGTATTTCGTTTTTTGTATTTTCTTGTGATATTTAGACAAATATATCGTAATTATCGATCCCACGAACTGTAAGTTAATAGGGATAGCAGCTTGGTGTTGAGTTGACGTTGCGATGTGAAGCGAAGTGCAATATGGACTCGAATATTATAAATATTAATGGACTCGGCGTACGACATGATATCGTGTAGAGTATTCGTAATTGATGTTGAAAGTAAACGTTATATGATCAGCTTCATTTATTGTTCTGCCGCAATAAACTCATTGAGGAAAAAATATACAATTGTTTTTATTTGTGTGGTGACTGTGCCGAATTATTGACGAGATAATCTGGTTACGCTTGTTAATAGCATGTCTGTGGGGAGCAACTCAACTGGAAACATAATAAGCATCTGCCTATACAGTTTTTGTACCCTTTTCAAGTTAACAATGCTCGGGTTTTAAGTAAAACTTGCCTTTGAAGCTTGATTGGATAATTGACCAACCAAGGCTTTTTCAAATTCTTGAGCTTTTAACTTCTATAGTGATTTGGAAACCCGTTAATTCGAATACAATAACAATATGATAATTTGAGCATTCAATTCGTGGCTATGAATACATCAATAAACTAGTTTGTATAATGGTGTAAATCTAAATTCACAGTAGCCATATGAATAAATTAGTGTCTTAAACTTTTAATATTATTTTATGTTATTATTAATTAAGGAGAAAGTAATTATGTATCGTTAGGTGACCATTTGAAATAGTAATTTTAGTGATGTTACCGACTTCTTTAATTATTCCAAAGATTTTATGATCTATCTAGTTTATTGAGCAGCGAAATAATATTGCGTTGCGAATAATTTGCTGTTTCATTTTTAAAGTAAGAGTAACCAGAAATTAAAAAAGTCAGAATTTCATAGATATTTTTTGGAAAATCTCTCTCAATTTTTCTTTCTATTTTTGAAATTGGAATAGGCAACGTTGCTTTTTACTGAATTTAGATAAAGCTAGACTAAAGTTTCTATCAACAGTTCGTTTAATATACACATACACAAACTCACTCCTTTTTCCATGGGGTAAGCAGAAACTACAGAAAGCTACTAGCTACAATACAAAAGCTTTATAGTATTAGGAAAAAGCTTGGAAACAGATGGTTACCAGTAAAAAAAAACCCTCAGCTATGTCCATCAACATGACAAGCTTACTAACATACTAACAAACTATCCATCAAGAAGATACACCAACTACTATCCTGCTGATGGTGCTACCAACAGAAGGGTTGGTGAGCTGAGCTACGGAGACTACACTACAGTATTAGTAGGTATACACTACAAGTCGTCGAAACAACTAGTAACGCTTGAACCCGAAATAATGCATTCTTATAATAAAATAGCTCTCTCCGTCGTCGACTTTGTCTCTGTCACCTCTGAGCTAGACTAGAGTCAAGAGCAAACCCAAATCAAATAAAAAAAATACTTCATCTAAAATTCATACTTCATACTTGTTAACAGTTCTTGGCTGAAATACTCTACCTAAGAACCTTACTATTGTAGGTAAGATAAATCTAACGCACGCTTTTCGAATTGGGTATTTGAAAATTAAACCTTAATGAACTCTGTTTAAATGCCACTATTTGTTGTAATGCCAGAAAAAGTTTGAGAAGTTCAAAATATCAAATTCTTAATTTAAAAACTGTTTTTTTTTCTATCAAAAATCTTTCGGCCATTATAATAAACGTAGTCACAATCCACCGGTGTGAGAACATCACTAATTGTTACACGAGCCTCCATGATTTAATAATAGGGCCACGCGGACACGGACGCACCAAATATTAATTATTTAGGGTTCCCTAACAAGGGTTCGTGATTCCGATGGGTTGCCAGCTTGCGTGCACGGCTATATGATATGGATGCAACGGAAATTACGGAATAAGTATTATTGATAATTATGGAATTTTAGTTTGGGAGGGAATTTGTAGATTTTGTTCTGAAAATTTAGGTCAGTGGGTGTTTCGAAACTAATGTTCATCACAAACTTATGAATGCTATAGGTCTATTTATTAATTCATGTGCCCGCGGCTTCACTCCCGCAACAATTACCTAACCTACCCTGCTTACTTACCCTACTTACCTACCTACCTGTCTACCCTGCTTACCTACCTAACAATTTATTTTCTCGGTACATTATTCCGCGGTTCAGAAAATGACATCAAATGCACAACGCCATCTAACGATATGGAGTTCAATTGTCTGAGTTTCTGAATTGTGTGTGTTGTGATATTTTACTTCTTGATAGAGTGAACCGATTGCGATGAAACAAAAACTAAGTAAACTTCAATACGCACCATTTTTATATGTAGAGTTATCTACATTGGTTTCGTACATTTGACGTGGTACGTGCACAACTAAACAGACAAAAATGCCAAACATTTTGGAAATGGGTTCTGTTAGTTATCCTTTAACACCCTGGCTATTTTTCTTTTTTAATATTCACGATGTAAAAAAACGACATTTCTACAGATTTATTTAGCCTATTTGTATTAATATCCGCTCACTGGAACGCCTTGCAGCAATCACACCAATGGAGCACAAAATTATAATAAATATAAGTCCAGTAACCTCACCATGTTTTTCCTTGACAATTGTCAGCGATGTCCAAGATCTGACTCTGTCAGTGATGTCAAGAGTTTTTCAATTCATATGTACTTTCTAAGTTTGCTTAGAAAGTACATATGAATTGAAAAACTCAGGTAAGTACTTGCCTGGATTTAAACCCACTACCTCAAGCACGAGAGGCGAGGTCTTAGCCACTGGCCCACCACGACATGATATTTACATTTCTGCTGTAAGTTTATTTTCCTTTGATACCTATATGATTAAGAACTGTAGCAAAGGCATCTTTGTATTTAAGGAGGTCGCATATGTGAGGCGAACCTCGTATTAAATGAAGATTTTGTCTGGACTTTAAAAGAGACTGTGACCTCGGCCTTTCTTCTCAGAGTAGTCAGATAGGAAACGCCGACCTCATCTAGTTTAAAAATATATGATCGACATGTAAAAGTATTTGTACAAACCAACTTACCGAAATAAAATCATTTATCATTTAAATATCTTTGGCTGAATCAAAAACAGAATACGTTATTGTTGTAAGCTAAGCTGCATCTGTAGAGCCGTACGCTGAATTTTCATAATTTTTCGTCTTATATGTAGGCTTCCCTTTTTAGATTTAGGGCGGTTACGCACGACATCCGATCCGTGTTTGTGAAAGTTTGGTTCCGAAGTGAAGCCGTAGTACTTCTTGTAGGGAAGCTTAGGCACTACACCCGAACTCTAACCGTCAAAATCTGACATAATTCAGAACATTTTGAACTCTGCACTCAAATCACGGACACGGACATGTGGCCCTTAGAATAGATAGGTTACGCTTGATACCGTACTTTAAAATTACATTCATCAGCCAACAAAATTTAATACAAGGTTCGTCTCAAATGCAGCCTCCTTACACAGTACCTACAGACATAACGAACATAACCTGATAAGAGAGAATTACTCTGAAATAATTCCAATTTTTACTTTGTTCGCCAACTTTTGTCATAGTTCATGACCTATGACAAAAGATGCAGACCATTGTTTTGAACACAATATCTTGCAGTACGAACAATTACAATTTGTAAAAACATGTGTGGTATTATGTTTTCAAATACGATCATTTATTTTTTTTATCTTTATCTTTTCAGAATTTTTCACTTTTGATGTTATCATTTTTGTCTTATCAGTTCTCGTAATACTGATTATAAAGAAACCATTATTTTTTTCATAAAAGGTGTCGAGGGTGTCCACTGTTCCATGTTAGTTGTATTGTGTATTTGAATTATTTATATTATATATTGCCATTCCACTGTGCCACTGATGAATATATTTTTATAATTTAATTATTAATATTATAATATTGCCACTTTGTCATGATATGTAGGTAATTGTATTGATTTTATGTGACCCAATTGTCAAAATGTTTATGTTCTATTTCTATATTAATTATTGTAATTGGTTTTTGTATCGTTTTAATTAACTATTAATAAAAATAAAATAAAGCACATTTATTTATCACAATTTACTCTCTGCACTTACAGTTGGACCAACAAATTCACTATTAAGTAATAATATAACATCAATTCATTATTATCACAAATTAGATGATATCTGCCTACGTGAATTACCGCCTGTTTCCTCTCTCACAGAGACGGAGGCATGTGTCTCAGTAGTGAGCACATTTATAAAAAGCTGATGATGATGAATTCAAATTTTAACTTTGTACGCCGCGACATATGACAAAATATCTTGAAATACGAATAAATACAATGAGTACCAGACCTGTTTTTAAGACCTACCAAAGTGCCAACCCTAGCCATGACCTATGACAAAAGATGCAGACCATTGTTTCAACACAACATATCTTGCAATACGAACAATTACAATAATACCACACATGCTTTTACCAATAAAAGACCTTTTATCTTTTTAATCTTTATCTTTGAGGATTTTTCATTTTAGATGTTACCATTTTTGCCTTATCAGTTCTCGTAATAAAGAAACCATTATTCTTTTCTTGTTTTCTAGTTTAAGCATAATTAAGTATTCTGCGTATAGGCGATGTGTGTGATTTGTAGCAATACATTTTTCTTTCTTTTTATACATAAACGTACTTTGCTTGGATACAGGGAGTCATAAAATCGCCTTTACCTGAGCCAGTGACGATAACAGCGTTGTTCACAGAGCGTCAACAGATAGCGCCACTGGGCATTTGTGGCGTAATATGTCGAACATTGAAAATAATGAACACGTGAAATTACTTACGGTTTAGTCATGGAAATATGGAATTCATTTCTATTAATTATAACATTGAGCATGGTATGTTTGAAATCTGTAAAGAGGTTAGATGCGATGAAAAGTACAAATTGTGAAGAAAAGTGCCTACTGATAACATACAATAGAACTGTGAAGAATTAAGAATAATTGAGTATGTATCTAATAATAATAATTATCTATTGCCCACGGTTTCGCTACTTTGGAATTTCTCACTGGTACTGAATTTTTTTCGGGATAAAAAGTAGTCTGTTAGCCTATTTGAAGGAGGGTGCATCTTCGCTGTTCAGCACCTCGCATCGAATAGTTTTCTTTAACTCATTCATACACAGATAGAACAAACTTTGACAATGTATGCAGTTTAAGAGGAAGATGAATTTATATGATAACATCATACTGAAATGCTACATATTCTTCTATTTTTTTTGAAACTTACATGATGAAAGAGCGAGCTCGAAAATGTTAGTACCTACTTCGCCTCGGGTATGCTAACTGCCCAATATGAGGCATTAAAAAAAAAAGTGAAGGCCACAGAGGTGCAAGTGGACTTCCTTGCATCCTCCTTCTGGCGCCTATATATGTTACACTGCTATAGTGTCACCTGCTTACAATAGAAACCTACTTATAATATATGAAATATTTTTTGCTATCGGATCAGTAGATAGAGGTAATCTCTCGATGTAAGTACCTACAATGTTATTTATTTATTAGGACAGTATTATTAAGTCAATACTAGGATGAGTTATTACAGATTGTGAACGTAGATTCTGAACTAAGGTAAGATACTTCTCAACGTGTAAAACATATTTACTATAAATAAATTTTAATGTTAAGATATTAATTAAATAAATACTTAGGTAGGTACTTAAGTTTTAACATACTTGGTAGTTATAACTTATTATAACATCATAACCATCAAGACAATCTCGGTTTATCCCCTCGCAAAATCTTCCAAATTGTCATCCCACGCAAACAGTATTAAATTCCCCGGTTCATAACTAAACAAAGGTTATACGGAGGGTTACAACCGCACAGTTTGTCAAACCCTAATTAATAAACTAACCGTTAACTGTGCACAAACAAACTAACTTGCCCCGCGGCGGTGTCTGTCTATTGCTTAGTACTCTAACTGCTGTGTTAGATCAGAAGTTGTTAGTATTAGACATGGTAAGTTAGTTACTTAGTGTGATTGAGGTTTAGATTGAATATTACTTAGGTATTTTTAGTACTTTATCTGCTACCTTGGTGGTATAATTCTTCAAACCGCACCGGTTTTATGTCCAATTCTTACGCTGTCTCAACAATAAAGCTCTGGAACGTGCTACCCTTTGGCATTAAAAAAAGCTGATAGCAAATTCACTTTTAAAATAAAAGTTCGCGACCACTATTTAAGTCACACTAAATAGCTTAGAAGTCTAGTCATAGTAATTATTAATAGGTTTCTCGTTTTAGGGTTACGTACCCAACGGGACCCTATTAATAAGACTCCACGATCCGTCTGTCTGTCTGTCTGTCTGCCCGTCTGTCACCAGGCTGTATCTCAAGAACCGTGATAGCTAGACAGTTGAAATTTTCACAGATGATGTATTTCTGTTGCCGCTATAACAAAAAATACTCAAAACAAAAAAATAAATATTTTAGTGGGGCTCCCATGCAACAAACGTGATTGTTTTGCTGTTTTATGCGATAATCGTGCGGAACCCTTCGTGCGCGAGTCCGACTCGCACTTGGCCGGTTTTTATATTTGCTGCAATATTTATTAGTCTATTTTATTTGTATATGTGTATTATTAGTACATATGTAAGTATATCGATTTTCGTATACAAGATGTTATTTTTAGATTATTTTGTACCATTTCAAAACGTTGTCCTATTTAACCCTAAGGTTGACTGGTAGAGAATGCCTTGTGGTGCCTATATGTACCTCTATTGTGCGTGCATGAAGCTTAAATAAATATAATGGTTGCCAGCGCTAATGCTGAACGTGAGGTCCTGGTTTTGAGTCCCGAGACGGGCAAATTGTTTTTAGGTTTTTCCATCTGGGTTTTATCAGTAGTACCTTTGTGTTTGGATTTGTGACCGGTTCATGGCAATGTGACCTTTATTACATGCGACTTAAACATTACTGGCTCTTTATGGAAAATGTTATGTATTTGTACACGACTGCCGAAGGAGGGTGTTTATCAGTCTATATATGTATATATGTATGTTTGTTCCTATGTGGCGTTCTAACGACAAAACGCGTTGGCCGATTTTAATGATTCTCACGTCAATCGATTCGTCTTAACCCTGCGAGTGTCACTAGCTACATTAAAATTGGAAAAGAAAAAAATGGCGGCTTTAGGGCGCCATTTTGTGGGGGAAATATTATTATTTTCTTCCAAACCCATCGTGTGGGGTATTAAAGTAAAGGATTTTAAGAGGTGATTTCGAAAAAAAATAACACTTATATGTTTAAATGTACCTAATTCTAAAAAAAAAGCTACAACATTGTAAATAAAAAAAGTTAATTAAAAAAATCAAAAAACCCGACTGCTATATTCGCGAGCTGGCTGACCAAAACCAGATGTATCCTCCGACTGCACAGCATGATTTTTTTCTTGTTTACGTCTTTTTAGTTCGCTTTTTAGCAGACGAGTTTTTTGATTTTTTTAATTAACTTTTTTGTTGTAATCTTAACAAAGTTAGAGTGAACAGGCTTCTTCTTGGTAACATCACTCCATCGTAGACTCTGTCTCTGCCACCTCTGACCTAGACAAGAGTCAAGAGCGAACCCAACTCAAATAAAAACATATTAAATAAAACTAAGATGTAAATTAAAGGCACCTTTAACTACATGTATAAGAAAATAAACTAAGGTAAGTACCACTCCGAAGTCGATCATGGTGGTCACCTCTTTCAGTCGTTATCTCAAAAATAGAACAAAAGCGTGCCTGGGAACAAAAGATCAACTTGAATATTGAAATTGAAAACTGGTCAGTAGTCCACATGAGTTACACGAATTGTGCGTTATCAACTCCGTCAGTGAAAAATAATGTTTGTATAGTCCAAGCTACAGACAAAGCAATATTCAACAAATAAGCGTCTATTGTCTAAGGGCTATATTTCACCGGGACACCATGGCGGCGCAACCAGTCGCCGCTACCAACAAAATGTATACAACTCTATAGAGAGTTACTCACTTGGTGTCCGATAGAGTTGTATACATTTTGTTGGTAGCGGCGACTGGTTGCGCCGCCATGGTGTCCCGGTGAAATATAGCCCTAAGTGTAAGAAATTGACAACGTGGAATTTTGAACTTTAATACAATCGTTAGATTATTATTATTATTTATTTATTTCACCAAAAGTGATACACTAAACTGCATAAAGTATTACAGGCCAGTACTTAACATTATGCAACATGGGAGCATCTGTAGTCGAACTAGGACATGTCCTGTATCTCAGCATACAGCGCCTAACCCTCGAAATAAATTATTATGTTTAGAGCAGATAGATTATGACTCTGTGTTTAACCTCCTAAGTTGTTAGGGGTCTGTCCATGAGAGATCAGATTTAGGAGAGAACGGTGGTGGCCCAGTGGTATCGGCCGCGACTTAAAAATTGTACCTCGTGATTTCGAACCCAGGCAGGCGCTTTACTTTGGATAAATTATTTCATCACCAATTCTCTCAAAACGGTGAAGGAAAACATCGTGAAAAATACGAAGACATGTGGCATCCACCAACCCGCACTGGGCCGTGGTAGTTTTTAGCACTTTATATTATATTACATTATATTTTTCTATTACTTTATGTTATCTATTTTATATATTTTTTCGAATTATAAGATAAGCACCTACATATTCACAATATGACATTATTTTAAGTATCTATTTAATTTACCCACGTCCGTGTGTCACTAGCGGAGTGCCAACTGCAAATCAGCGCTGGGTGTCTGAAGCCCAGCAAATGTTGAGTTGGAAACCTTTTCGGCTAACACCAGGCACAATCATTCTTAAACCTTGTTTGTACTTTTTTTACTATTCTTCTCTGTTACTTTGTGATTGTTGTTGTGTTGTGTCTATGTCGAATAAATGTTTTCTATTCTATTACGGCCCATTCTTACAGAGACTCTCTTCTCCTTCTCTCTTCTTCTTCTCTATTACAGAGAGCCTGCACGCACAACGGACCATATGGGGGTACAACTGCGAAAAAAGGGGTCCATCCATCTATTCTATCCTATCCTACACCTCTAGGAGTAAATATACGTTTCATCATCATCTTCCTGTCATCCCATGTTACTAGGGGTCGGCGCAACACGTTTTCCTCTTCCATACCGTTCTGTCCCCAGTTACGCTATTACTGACTCCCTTCTCCTTCATATCACTCCTCACACAGTCTATCCATCTTTTCTTTGGCCTTCCCCTTCATCTCCATCCATCCACTAACATAACATAACTCTTTTAGTAACATGCGTTCAATACCTCCTCATCACATGACCATACCAGGACAAACGGTTTCACTTCAACTTTTCTGCCACTGGCGCCACTTTCAAACTGCCTCTAATATACTCATTTCTCACTTTATCCAATCTCGTCACACCGCACATCTATCTTAACATTCTCATCTCTGCTACATGCAATCTCCTTTAATCCATCTTTTTCACAGTTACATACGTTTACATAAATTATTAACAAGCAAAATCCCAAAGTATAAGACATAGTATAAGTACAAGTAACTTCAAAGATAATCCCTCATTCGCAGATTACTGTGTAAGGCACACAGTTTCTTAATTAACGTTTGACAAAATGTACAAAGACGCTTCGCCCCGGGGTAAGTAGAGATCTTAAGGATAAGGAGGGGTAAAAATTAGTAGCGGGGTAATTGCGCAGGGTAATTTTAAGTGGTGGAGGAATGTGCTTTTTGGGTATTGGGGTAAATATTATTAGGTTACTTAAAGAAATTATGAAATATATAATAACGATATGTATGAAATATCTGGAAAAAGAAAGATGTTGTAGATATTGAAATTTTTGTCTGCCCCTGCTTTGCAATAAAGCCTTTATCTGCTACCGTTTATATTAAGCAATGAGTTTATAATCTGGAAAATGTTGAGGAGAATGGTAAAAGAGAACGTATTGCGTCAACCCCCAGTGATCTGGGACAAGGGTAAGGAGATGATGATAATGTTTTAGAATATGTTGTATTTTTCCAGAATCCTGTCTTACAAGACCTTGATAAGACTGTTGACTGACCTGTATCTTAAGAGTCAGTGTTCAGTATTTTTAAGTAACCTCACAAGGTTATTTAAAAATATTTCGTTCGTGTTATTAATCAATAGGTTGTCACAGTCCGCAGTTGTATAAACCCACAGACATAAATCTAACTAGATAACGCAAGTCCCTCCATCTGTATGAAAACCAAGCGTGCCACTTTTTCACACACAACTTAAAAACAAATTTAGTTACCAATGAAAGAAAACATTTCCAATGCCTCTGCAAACTTTTTCTATACGTCTTTACAGCTCAATATGGCATAAAAAGGCATTTTTCTAGATTTCGGTGGGTTTACGGTGCTGATAATGCTAAATGAAAAGCTCAAATTACGATCATTTATCGTAATTTTACTCCGTTTTCTGGTACGCGAAGTACATACAATCGCGTCATCTAGTGAGATCTAAGTCTGTGTATAAACCCTATGTTTAAGTAACCTCAGAGCCGAACACTGTCTCTTAAGATACAGGTTATCCTAGTTTAAAATTCTGCAGACTTCTGCAGCATAGTTAGAATCTTGTTAATTATGTAGGTATGTTTCTTTGTGACAATGAACTACTTATTATTATGTTGAGAGGTAAAAATAGCAAACCATCCACACGGTCTTCAAACATCAACAGATTCCTAGAAACGTACAACTCTGTGTACCTAATTAATTTATCCGGGCAAATGCTATCCCGGGCAATATTCTGAAGAAGAAACCAAATGCCTGAAGCATGGCTTTAATCTGGCCTGTCTCTTTCAAATGGTTCGTCCTTCAAGTGAGAATATATAATGATTCTTTTAATCTCTTTAGATATTCTTAAAGGAGTTCAAACGGATAATAATTATGAGCTCAGTAACGCCCGGGGCCTGTTACTTGTACCTACTTATGTATTTTTTAATGGGAAATTTTGTTTTCTTAGTTGAAAACTTTATTATTCTTTGTAGATATTTTTAGAAGTTTTTTTATGGCTCTATTGATTTTTGGTACGTTCGAAAGTTTAAATTCAGCGGTTCTAGTAATTGCAGTTTTTATGCCATGGAGTCAAGAGAGAAGTAACCGACCTGATGGTAAGTTGTCACCACGTGCCGCCAGGATACCATGAAGATGGTTGAGCTGAGTGGTTCCGATCCATGCATCGGGTTCGTGAACGGGCCCCATCAGTTGGGATTATCATAACTTAGCTGCTTCGGCCTGTAATTGTATTTGTTCTGTTGTTCTTCTCCATTAAGACCTAGTGACGCTTGTGAATTTGCAACTATACTTCATAAAAGATAGTTTGATCTCTGCGACAGCTTTCAGTATTAATACAGTAACAATAGCGCTTGACAGGCTAACAATAACGTATACGTCAGTTTGACATATGTCACAGTGATCAAGCTATCTTTTATGAAGTATAGAGTCATCTTTTTTTTGTTTGACAATTCTAAACTACCTTTAAGGTTTATTTGAAAAAAGAAAATATTTTGATTGAATGAACCACAGATGCATTACCTATTCATTATGAAGAGGTTAGCTGGCGGTTGAGACTCTCTATTTTATGAATGTGTAGTGCAAAGGTTAAATTAACTATATACCGGACAGACGAAAATCTATATTAAATATCTTCTGAAAATATCCTTAGAAAATCCTACAGCCACATACCTACTTCATTTCATACTCTTTGAAAACTGGTCGCCCTTTTCACTCACTCAGCCAATAAGAAATGACGGGTCATGTCATTCCAATTTTAAAATGATTGCCACAAGTTTCACTTGTCGCCCTTATGATGTGAATTCGATTTCACTGCGATCTCTATGACATGGAGGTGACTATACTGAATATTTTACAGAAGCGACTATTTTGAGTCTTTTCTTCCTAAAAATAGAAAATACTCAAACTCTTTGTTTACGTCCAAAGTGACGTTTAGGTTCAGTTTGCAAAATGTGTTTTTTTTTTCAAATCATTCATAACCTAACAAATAGTAAAATAATTGACCCGCCAAAATTTAACCTAAGTTTAAAGTCATTTTTATAGACCCGTGTGATACCCAGTGTGAGTACGGTGCCCCTTTGCAAAATATAGCACACATGCTGTAGTGTCCCAAGTGCTCATACACCTGCACTTTGGAAGACCTTATGCTCGCCACTGACGCCGCAATCGGCGTGGCCACCTACTTGGCCCAAAATTTATAAAGAGTTTCCCATCGACTCGAAAAGAAGAAGAAGAAAGTCATTGCTTACTATTTTTACCCGACTGCCGAAGGAGGGTAATGTGTTTATCAGTCTATGTATGTATGTATATATGTATGTATGTATGTTTGTTCCTATATGGCGTTCCAGAGACCAAACGCGTTGGCCGATTTTGATGATTCATACGTCAATAGATTCGTCTTAACCCTGCGAGTGTCATAGGCTACATTAAAATTGGACATTAGAAAAATTGCGGCTTTTGGGCGTCATATTGTGGGGGCCCAAATTTTTTTTTCGTCCTAACCCATCGTGTGGGGTATCAAAATAAAGGGTTTTTTTTTTCTTTGAAAAAAAAACTGGGCCTTAGCGATGTCCAGAATATCCCCAACAAAAGCCCTAATTATGGACTTGATTAGTACTGAGAAGTAATTTTTTGATACTCGTATAACTCAATAGGTGAATAGGCATTCATTGTTGGCAGCTATTGTATCTAAAAAGGATTACAGACGCTGTACTATAGCGTGAAAAGGTAAGTGAAGTAAAATGTCGTATCATCTAAAAAAAATACAGTTCACCTAAATATTCACGGTGACATTTTTACCCGACTGCCGAAGGAGGGTAATGTGTTTATCAGTCTATGTATGTATGTATGTAAGTATGTATGTATGTATGTATGTATGTATGTTTGTTCCTATGTGGCGTTCCAGAGACCAAACGCGTTGGCCGATTTTGATGATTCGTACGTCAATCGATGCGTCTTAACCTTGCGAGTGTCATAGGCTACATTTAAATTGGATAATAGAAAAATGGTGGATTTTGGGTGCCATATTGTGGGGGCCCAAATTTTTTTTTTCTTCCAAACCCATCGTGTGGGGTATCAAAATAAAGGGTTTTAAGAGGTGATTTCAAAAATATATAACACTTATATGTTTAAATGTACCTAATTCGAAAAAACTAGCTAAAAAGTTATAAATAAAAAAACTTAATTAAAAAAATCAAAAAACCCGACTGCTTCAAAAGCGAACTAAAAAGTCGTAAACAAGGAAAAAATCATGCTGTGCAGGCGGAGGATACACCAGATTTTGGTCAGCCAGCCGGTGAATATGTATCCTCCGACTGCACAGCATGATTTTTTCCTTGTTTACGACTTTTTAGTTCGCTTTTGAAGCAGTCGGGTTTTTTACAGAATATCTGCATGCTTACGGTCTCTCCGTCCGTATGAGTTACAGTTTTTTAAGTAATTTAAAAATAGTTTGTTTTTAGTTGGTACATAATTGTTTAATATTTTGGAGTGTAAACAATTATAAAAAAAAAATAATAGGTTTTTTTTATCATCGATAGGCTCGCGTTTGATCACTACCTCGCTTGATGGTAAGCGATGATGTGGCCTACGGTGAAGCACGCTTGCCTGGAAGTAACCTATTCACTCTTTACTTAAAGACCCCAAGGTTGTAGCTATCAGGGAACAAAGACTCCGGACGGGAATTCCTCTCCTTAATTGTGCGCACAATGAAAGTATTAGCAAAACGATTTGTGCGTATGGGTGGGATGTCCACCATGTACCGATGGCGCATGACCGTACGTCTTGTAGTCCGATGATGGAAAGGGCTAGGGGGAATCAAATTGTGCAGTTCCGTCGCACACTCCCCGAAATGCATCCGATAAAAAACCGACAGGCTGGCAACTCGGCGTCGATGTTCGAGGCGACCCTCGAGCTTTGACGCGACCAGTGCATCGTTGCCAATAAGCCTCTTGGCCCGTCTGTCAATCGACTCAAGTGCATCAAGCTAATATTTGGCAGATCCGTCCCAGAGGTGAGAGCAGTACTCCATGCACGACCGAACTTGCGCTTTATACAAGTTGAGCAGCTGTTCAGGTGTGAAGCACCGTCTCACCTTTGCAAGAATCTCCAACTTTTTTGCAGCCAACTGAGCTTTCGCCTTAATGAATGGACCAAAATTGAGGGCTTTTAATGCTTTGTTTTAAAACGTTTTTTTTTTACTAATAAAGTGATTTCACAGATAAAATTGCCTTCATAGTTTTGTTTCTATTCACCCCTACGATCCTATTCACCCCGTTTGACGGTATGCATGCAGCTATTCTGTTAAAATCTCACCGTTCTTCTAACTTGGCCATCCAATGGAATGATTCTGAATTTATTGAATAGAATAGAATATACTTTATTGTATACCATAAAAGAATAGACTATACTTATTTTTTTTTTTCGCTGACAGCGATATCTACCAGACAACCTTTGGATGGACTGAAAAAACTTAGATTAATAAAAAGGGGTTAGTCTGCGGTGTACTGCTATTAGATTAAAACATAAATATATACAAAATTAAATTACTATAATAAATACTATATATAAACTTATATATAAACATACATACATAATATGACATGCAATTCATAGAAAGAGACAGCAACAAAAAAGAAAAAGGATTGAATAATGATGAAAGAGATTAGATTAGATATATTGATTGAAAAAAAAAAAAAAAAATATATTTGACAGTTCCTGCCAGGAGTCTGGTTTTATGGCCGGTTGAAATAGGTTCTCCTTCTAGTAGATGGGACATAAACATAAAGTGCGAAATGCAGAAAGAACAATGGCGAACACCCAAACATATTTTTGTAGACATTTTTTTTAGCGTCTTCCGATGAAAAATATGTCAAAATATAGAGTTTAAGTTCCTGAACAGTTTTGTCTTCAGTTATACTTTTATAAGGAGTTAGGAATTTAAGTTATTCCAGTTTAAAGTTCATGAAAACTAGAGGTTATGTTAACAGTAGATACGTTCATGTCATTATGCCGTTTGACATATGAATTATTGTCTATGGCAACACAGCTTAGCCAGAAGCCATGATTTTATTTAATGTCGTCAATTATCTAGTCAATTGAGCTTTCAATTATGATGTTTTTTTTGCACGACTGACTCCGAGCTTTCCGAGCTTTTTTTTTAGAGCTGAGAAACTCGGGGTGATAGGCCATAACCTTGATTTGATAAAACTTAGTAAATATATTTCATCGGTATCTATCAAGGCCACGGACATGAAGACGTTTAATAATTCCATCAACAATTTTCTCGCCATTGTTCTTTCTTCTAAAAATACAGCCGTGCTGTTATGTGTGTGTTTTTAGAATTACAAGTATTTTGAAAAAAATGAGTGGCAAGTTCGTAAATTGAACTTCGAAGTGCACTATAGTCTTTGTATTTTTATTCCACAATATGGCACTACACGATACAAAGACACTTCCAGCCATTCTTTCCACGTAGCTGATCTATGAACTCTCTAGGGAGGGGAACTGTTGAATAATTCACGTATTTGTGATCAAAGACAATTGAGCCGTCAAGTGTTGGGCTCGGTACTGCCAACCGTCACAAGTCTCGTCATGCTTTTTATGTTGGCAGCGCTGTCAGACAGGGATTTACATGTTCTAGGTATTGGGTCACGGTAACTTTTGAATATTTTGATGGAATTTGTTGATGTTATTTTTTGTATCATCTCTTTAGGAGCTGCCCTACAATAAATTAGATGGTGTAATTAAAATCCTGGTTTCTGAAAAGGAAGCCTCACGAATTAAAGGTAAGTCCTGAGCTACGATCAGCTATTGAAAGTTTATTAAAAAAAAAAAAAAAAAACACTTAGGCCTACATGGGCACTTATCAAACGTCGACAAAAGGTACCCGGTTCGGGTCGGTCCTTTCCTATGGAGAAGAACCGGCATGAAACTCCACGGTTACTCTTTAAAAAAATGGTTTGGTTTTACAATATTTCCATGTTACAGCATTAGTACTTAGATATGGGGGTCAACGAAGGCCCGACAATAAGTCGTAAGAAACTAAAAAAAAGTTTATATATTATATAAAGAAAAGAAAAAAAAGAAAGTAAAACGACATAAAAAGTTAACAGATATTAACAAGCATCTAGAAGGCCTAAAATTCAATCAAAGAAATAGATAAGTAGGTAGTATTGTTTGCGAATATAATTTTGTCTATTTCAGCAATAAAGTCATTGATAAAAGACTGCTAAAGCGCTTTTGAAAAATTGCCATAACTTTCGTTCCAGAAATTGGTCATTTTTATTAAACATGTCGAGCCTATAATTAAAATAAAAAATCTAGTAAGCTACTGGAAATTCAAAAATAATAATAATAATGATCTTAAAACAACAGGAACAAAAATCATTCAAATATTTGCCCAGCTGTAGTGACCAATCAATACATTTTCGTGAATTTGTCCGACAGTTTATGTTAGTAAATATTAATTACCGTAGTCATATAAAATTAAATGTCGAGGTGATATAGGCACCTAACTACTCATCCAGTGTGATTTTAGTTCTGGTAGCATCATAATATGGTCACTACTAGGGATGGGACAAAGATAAACATTTTTATTGTAAAACCAAAACGATAACGATTTATTGTCGGTAGCATAATATCTACATTCTACACCTGAAAAAAAATCTCTTAGATATTCTGTACGGCTTCATTGATTTGACAGATTAGGTATTCTAAAAATTATAAAAAAAATGCATTTTTTTATTAATTTTAGGCAATATATGATATATACGATGATAAGCATTTGACGACTATCTCACCTGATGGTAAGCGACGATGTTGTTGACGGTGAAGCACGCTTGCCTAGAAGTAACCTATTCACTCTTGACCCCTTGCAGTGGTAGACACCACTACTACTACTATTCTGATTATTTTTTGTACATCGATCGCATTCGGTTCCGTTCCGATTTATAAAAAATAATCGGTATAATCAGATGAAAAACGCTAGTTACGTCGGCACAGTTTCTTTGTATGGGATGAGGCATCTGTATGCTAGTATTATATTATCTGTACCCCTTGTATGTATTATTTGAGACACAATGAAAAAGCCTTTGTGTCTCGCGTAGATCTGCGTTCGGGCATACAAGGAGTTAAAGCCCAGGTCAAGGCAATTTGCGTAATTTTGAAACTTGCTTAGATATCACAATTAGAAAAAAATACATTTAGTCTCCAAATAGTATGATAATATGTTATCATACTATTTGGAGACTAAATGTATTTTTTCTTATATAGCGGAGGGATTGACACCGCCACATATAAGTAGCGCATGTCAATCCGACACATTTGAACTTATTGTCAGACGGCATGCATCGCTTATAGAATGTTTAGAGAAAATACTACTGTAGTATATGTAGATATCAATAGATCGCGCTACAAGCCGATAACAGTATCGCAGCAAGATGCCTCGTGCGCATATGCCGCTCGGTTATAAATACCGGTCCGAGTGGTGGGGCGATCAGTCATTATCAGACTGTCGGCCTGTGCGGTAGTGCGTTGGCGAGTCAACTATTAATATTGATAAAGGTGCATATTTTACAACTACTTTTATAAATATCTACCTAAATATCGACAGCCAAAAGCTCGGCCCATCCCTAGTTACTCGTGATCTTAACAAACATAAAGATAGATTTGGGCACGGTGTCTGTTTGTCACGGCGAGTTTCCTGATGTTAGCGATTAGAAGTGGTCCCTCAAGGTGAAATGATATGAAATGATGTAATGTGTGCTAAAATCATTGGCTAATTGATTACCGTTTAGTAAAGAGGATTGAGGTTAGGCAAAAGATCGTGATTTGTGTGACTTTTAACTAAATGTTTTTTTGCCTGAAGCGGTTTGTTTCAATTTAGTAAAAAAAACAGTTTTATTTTTACCCGACTGCTGAAGGAGGGTAATGTGTTTATCAGTGTATATATGTATGTTTGTGCCTAGGTGGCGTTCTAGAGACCAAACGCGTTGGCCGATTTTGATGATTCATACGTCAATCGATTAGTGCCACTGGCTACTAGTGGTTACACTAAAATTGGAAATTAGTAAAATGGCCTTATTTTTCTTCCAAACTCATCCTGTGGGTTATCAAAATAAAGGGTTTTAGGAAGTAATTTCAAAAATACATCTGGTTTTGGTCAGCCAGCTCATGAATATATTATATCCTCCGACTGCACAACTTTTAAGTTCGCTTCATAAGCAGCCGAGATTTTTAATTTTGTGAATTAACTTTTTTATTATTTGTTATGGTTGGCAATATTAAACTTTAATACAAAGAACTAAAAGTATTCCACCTTTATTATTTATTCACCGTGCTGTGGGTCCTCCATGGCAGAGCTTTCATTCTTCTTTCTAATCCAAAAAAAAGAACTCCAAGAATTTAGAAGCTATAATACTAGTAATCTATTGTTAATTTAGGTTAATATAAAGTAGACCTGTATCAGATGTTGGTGACAGTAGTGTTCCGTCACCCACTCTCTTCTTGCAACAAAAAAAAATACATCAGCTCGACGCTAAAACGAAATGTGATAACAAAACGTCAATTTCGATTCTATTTTTAAAAACTCAAAACAAACAATTGAAAGTGCACACCGTGAGAATCCCTAACTATCAGTCCTCGCAAATCAACAGATATCGGCCTTTATCTGAGCTCGGCACGTCAATTACACGCTATCGGGCGAGTAGCTTGCGACTTGACTCGCACTTTCCACTGGCAAGCAGTGCTGGCACATCGTGAGAACTGTGGTATGGGTAGTACACATATTATGCGAGTGTGTATTGTTTTCTTTACTTTGTATAATAATTTAAAGTAAAATTTAAAAATTTCCAAAACACCCGTTTTTTTTTATTTCATACTTTTTAAACTACCTAATCTATCTAGTAGTATACACGCTTCGATCAAGAATCTATCAAACACGTAATTATGACACGATATCTTGCGAAAATATCCCGATTCAAACAGTAAAACGCCCATAACTTTTGAACGGCTGAACCGATTCTCAACAAACATAGCCAAGAACACTCCCGTTAATGTCACCTTTCAAATAAAAACTAATTCACAATCGGTTCATGCGTTTAGGAGCTATGATGCCACAGACAGAATGAGCCCAAACAAGATGATACTATCTTGTCTGGTTGAGGAGTTGCTATAGCCACCTTCCAGCTCCTTCATGAGACCAGCTCCATTGTGCCATATTATTTAAATGTTTCTAAATTACAAAAGAACGCCAAGTGTCAACTTAATCGGATGTCAGGAAATGCTTGAAAAGTCGATTACTAGTTTAAAAAAATAGAAATATTGTTAACAGGCTCGCGTTTGACCACCTGATGATAAGCGATGACACAGTAAAATATACAAACAGTATGGAAACAAACTAAAAACGCTTGAAACGGCACACTTACACAAACATACGGGGCTGGGAAAAGTTTGACGCGGAGGAAGCCGCGGGGGACAGCTACTATTAGATAAATGTTTTGGACTACGGCGGCCTTTGCAAGTGAAAAAACAAAACCCTACAGGACAAATGTTTTCTACATAAATGCACAAATAGGAGAATCATCAACATCATCATCATCAGCCGAATGACGCTGCAGGCTCGGTCAATGTAGGGTCGCCTGGGGGAGACCTATGTCCAGCAGTGGACGTCTTTCGGGTAATTAAGAGCATAAACCTACCAAATTAACAAAAAAAAATACGATACAATTATTGCAATCGCATTTTTATTAATAAAAAGCAATAGCAGTTGATTCACGTGATGGTGGCCAACAGCGCCAACTTAAGTCTCTTATCAGAATCAAAGAAGATGCGTTGTCACCTCAGAGACAAAACTGATTGAACGTTTCATGCACCTCAATTATTACACCCAAAACGGGTGCAGTACTCTCCAAAAGAGTCATGGTAATTACCATGATTATTAGAATAAAAAAAAATAGTTTATTTCTTTAACCCTCAAGTTAAAGGGTAAAATCTACAAGTCCGTGATTAGACCTGTCATACTGTATGGATCAGAATGTTGGGCGGTGAAAAAGATGGATGAAAGGAGATTGCATGTAGCAGAGATGACAATGTTGAGATGGATGTGCGGCGTGACGAGATTGGATAAAGTGAGAAATGAGTATATTAGAGGCAGTTTGAACGTGGTGCCCGTGACAGAAAAGTTGAAAGGAAACCGTTTGTCCTGGTATGGTCATGTGAGGAGGGATGAAACGCATGTTACTAAAAGAGTTATGAATATAAATGTGGATGGATGGAGAGGAAGAGGAAGGCCAAAGAAAAGATGGATGGACTGTGTGAGAAGTGATATGAAGGAAAAGGGAGTCAGTAATAGCGTAACTGCGCGCCGACCCCAAGTAACATGGGATAAGGGAAGGAAGATGATGAGTTTATTTCTATAACGTTTCTTTTAGAATATTATTCAGTGGCTGGAACTACCCAGGAAACATGTAGTAATGCTTGTATTGGGTGGTTCCGCTCCTCCCTAGGATCAAAATACATATTTTTAGGTAACTAGATCAATCAAATAAAAATAAATATTCTGTAGAGGTAGCGCCAGTAAGTTATAAATTATACTTGTGTTGGGGCTATCTCACTACTTTCCATAGTGTTTATTATATAATGTTGAGACTATAAAATTAGACAGTAAAATTAAAATGAAATGAAATAAAAATAAAAATAATAATAATAGCAATAAAAATCAATACAATTTTAATGAATACATGAAATGTCAGCTTATATATAACTAAATTATTTTAACAAAATTTTACAAACAAGAACAAAATTTATGAAAAGGTATAGATACTGGTATGTCTCAATGTGTATTTGTATATATACACTTGGGAGCAAATAAATCGAGCCACTTCCTTTTTCACGCATTATGGTAATTATTTTTGGTATTAAGGAACGCATCGATTCGAAACATATATCGCCTAAAAGGGTATTTAATAACCTTTACAATGAGGGTAGTTAGTTGTCAAAATTTCATTTTTATTAAAGTTTAAAGGGTAGAATAAAATTATCGCATTTAATTTGCTTATGACATTTTTATTGTACTCTGTTAAGAAAAGATTAAATTTGAGGTTTTTGTTAATCATACCCATATTACTTGTTATTGTTGTCTTTATCTGTGTCTGTGTAATCAAAATAACCTGATAAAATGGATACTACACCGACGGAAGCTGCCCAAGTTGTAGCTTTACTTGAGGTTGGACACGGACAACGTGAAGTGGCACGCAGACTTCATTTGAGTCGTTCAAAGGTACAGCGGGTATACCGCAGGTATCTGGAGACTGGTGCTTTTGTTCGGCGACCTGGAACTGGCCGACCACGGGCAACAACAGAACGTGACGACCGCTTTATTGCAACCAATTCGTTGCGCGACCGTGGACTTAATGCTGTTCAGCTACAGCAAGCGTTACGTGACGTTCGAGGAGTCGCAATCAGTAGGTGGACAGTGAGACGAAGACTAAAAGAACGAAATTTAACATCACACAAACCAGCAACTGGCCCAAAATTGACTGTAGCTCATCGCCGATCTCGCTTGGAGTTTGCTCGAGAACACATTAATTGGACGTTAGAAGACTGGAGGTCAGTTTTGTTTTCTGACGAGTCAAGAATCTGTCTTTTTAGCAATGACGGGAGAAACCGAGTGTATAGACGTCCTGGTGAAAGATTTGCCCAATGTTGCATTCGAGAAACGGTGAGTTTTGGTGGTGGTTCTTGTATGGTGTGGGGAGGAATTTCTCTAGACGGAAAAACGGAACTTGTCTTCGTCGACCCCGCCAACGATGGCAATGGTAGACGTGGATTAACAGCTGACCGATACATAACTGACATTCTTGAAAACCACGTAATGCCGTATGCTGGTTTTGTCGGAGAAAATTTCTTGTTTATGCATGACAATGCGAGACCTCATACCGCGCAGATCGTTACGGATTACTTGTCTGCGATCGGGATTCAACAAATGGTATGGCCAGCACGAAGTCCTGATTTGAACCCGATCGAACACCTATGGGACGAGCTAAAACGGAGAGTCCGAGCCAGGGTTCCCGCTGTTTCATCCATTCCCGAGCTTAAAGTCGCTGTGCTTGAAGAGTGGGAGAACATACCACAATATGTCATCGTAACGCTGATCAGATCGATGACTAATAGGCTACAAGAATGTATCAGGGCCCGGGGGGGTAATACCAGTTATTAAGAATATTTTTTTTTGCAATAATTTTGTTTTTTATTGTTTTTATGGACTGTTTTAGCCCTACTAAATTTTCTATCAAAATTACCATTTTTCTTGCAGAGCCAATAATTTATCATTCAATAAGGTTATTATTCAATAATTTACCCTCATTGTAAAGGTTATTAACTAAACTTTTAGGCGATATATAGTTCGAATTGATACGTTCCATATTACCAAAAATATTTACCATTTTACGTGAAAAAAGGTAGTGGCTCGATTTATTTGCTCCCAAGTATATATATATGTGAGTGTGCCTTTATAATAGTTAAAGAGCCAATGAAATAAATGAGTAAGTACCGGTAAAACGGGGTTACATTGATATCTGGGGTAACTTTGATGATAACTTTATTTTTTTAGGTTTTCAAAGCTAACTCAGTGAAAACAGAACGCATCTCAATTTTCGTTTTTAAATTGGCAACACTGACATGTCAGCCATGTTTCGCATCCAACCTCTGCGCAAGAATAAGTTTAGTTGTTGCAGAAAAAATATTTTGAATTGTACAGTGTCAATTCATTAAAAATACATTTTAAATTGGGGTTACTTTATATTGCAATGAAAAAACAATGGGGTATCAAAGTAACCCCATTTTCATTTTAGCGTTCATTTTCTCACAAACTATAGAAGTAAAAAAAATTGTATTATGGAATATAACTCTTTTTGTGAAGTCACACTGCATTTAATTCATATTTTACAAAATATAACTGAACTAGTTATGTCAATTTTATTTTCAAAATTAATCAATTTAACCTCGTATTGCAGTACTTACGTAAGAAAAGTAAGATTGAAAAGCATTATTTACATACATAATATTTCTGTACTAAACTTTAAGTCACCAAAGAAGTCACTGCCAAAAATAGTCATATAATTCTTTTACCAATACCGTTTCCAAAAAGGGTGACGCTAAAATCAGCCAAAAAATCACCATAAAATGCAGATAACCATAAAACCGTGGCATAGAGCAAGGGGTGAACGTGATAAATCCCATAAACGAAGCGTAAGTACGCGTAGGGTTGTAGCACGACTGTTAGAATATTAGTGTTATGGGGTTTTCATGGGTTGAAGTGCAGCGGTGATAGAATTTATTTCAGTAGTTGAGAGAGTGCTCATTTGAATATTTTAAGGGATTTTTTTCACACAAATTTGAAAACTATCGGAAATAACTACTGGGTACCTGTATATTGCTATTAATATATGTATAATAATTTAAAATTTATTTTTTTATGCACCTGCCTTGTTATCTTTCCACCACCCTTGTGCCTTGGGCATTATGTCCACGTATGTACTTGTATGTTGCATGAAATGTTAATACATACATACATAATCTCACGCCCTTTTTCCATGGGGGTAGGCAGAAACTACAGAACGACACCTGCTACGATCCTTACATACTTCTTTTTCTTCACTCACGTTCAAACATCTAGTCATACACACACGCCGGTTATGAGTACTGCGCACCTGGCCTTTCTGAAGAACATCACCAATAAGGTCTATGTAAGTATGTCTTTCTAGGGCGTCCCCTTCCGGCCTTTCCACCCACCTTTCGTTACTCGCCTTTAATTCATCCTCTCAACTTGGCCAAACCATCTTAGCATACTCTTTTCAATTTTAGTCACTCTATTATCTTTTAAACCACAACGTTCTCTTTTAACATCATTCCTTAATCTATCATTTAAAGTTACACCACACAACTTCGCAAGGAGCGCATTTCTATTGCATTAATCCTACGTTAATTCATTATCATTTATGTGTTAATTCAATACCTAAATAAATAAAATTGCTCAATCCTTCGTTGGTTATAGTCGAGATGTAATGTTACGTTTGCTGAAGTATACAAGGCAATGAATACAGTAGCAGTAATTAACACAAACGACAAAATTCATCACGAGAATTCTATTGTCTCACGAAACTCTAAAAACCCGTTTGCAAACTTATATGCATGCTGGAATTCAGACTTTTGTGATGTGGTCTTTTACGAATCACATTAAAGTAAAACTGACATTCCAATTTTAATTCCCAAAAACAGAGATAAACCTGCAACCTCATCCAATCCCAGTTAATGAGGCGTCAACTAAACATACTAACATTACACGACTACACGTATTTCCTGCACACATCCTGTTAAACAATACGAAACAAAACAGACAGTCGGACCTACATTCTGTATATACAAACAGGGTTGTCGCTTGTCACATTACCGCCCCGCTTGAAGGGTATTCACATGCAAAATTCACCGAACATTAGAGGCAGCCCTGACACGCGGAAGTGATATTTTTGACATGTGCACCACAGAGCATAAATTTCTATGCTTTTTGGTGAATTGGTGTCGTCACATTATTTGAAGGTTTGAAAGACATGTGAGGGTGACGGAGGGGAGTTTCTATTGAGGGTTTTGTTCGGTGAATGAGTTGAAGCATTCGATTCGCTGGTAGATTTATATTTGACTTTTTAAGTACTTACTTTTTATATAGTCAATTGGGTAGGTTTAATAAGCTCATTTGCAGCGTTATTTTGGTTCTAGCATACAGTGAGTATGTTTCAATACACCTTATTAAAGATAGGTCCTAATTAGGTCCGAATGTTTGTGGAATAGTTTCCTTATAAAGAAGATGTCTACTCCGCACTCTCCTCGTACAAATATTTAAAATATTTCTTATTTAATTGTTGTATTCTTCTCGTTTTTTTAAAAAAAAAACGTTACCTTACTCTAGGATTATATTGTTTCTCCTGTATCGTGGGTGCGTTTACAAACATATAAACTCACATACGCAAACACCCAGAGCTGGAACAACTATCTGTAGGTCATACAAATATTTGTTCCATGCGGGAATCGCAACCGCGACACGCAGCGCAGCAGTCAGTCGCTCAACCGTACGCATTAAAGAAGACTTAATTTATTTGCATTCCTGCAAGCAACGTTCCTAAAGTTCTATAACTATAGTGACGTATTAGTGTATTCTAATTGAAGTCTTTACCGAATATTTTGTCAGTTTACAGACAGGTATAACACACATTGTGTCTGCAAATATCAATAAACAAACCAGACTAAATTTACTTGACATTGTCGAACAATGACAGACTGCTATTGGCAACGAATATGCACCGGCGAATGTTTTTGTGCGATTGCCTGCGAGATGGTGGCACGGTGGCCAAAAATAACAGTGATACGCTGGTTATGATATTCTAGCCGAGCTGTTTAGATCTGTCGGTGACGATAGTGTCAAACTAAGGTTGGAATAAGATTGTGAGATAGGAGCTTTAAGGCTACCAAGACAGGAGGGCGTGACTTTGCGACACTGATGCTACGATGTTTTTAGCGTTCAAAACGGGAACCTAACACTACGTCTGTCTGTGTGTCCGTCTGTCACCAGGCTGTATCTCATGAACCGTGATAGCTAGACAGTTGAAATTTTCACAGATGATGTATTTCTGTTGCTGCTATAACAACAAATACTAAAAACAGAATAAAATAAACATTTAAGTGGGGCTCCCATACAACAAACGTGATTAGTTAGCTATGTATGGTGTTAAATTGATCTCTTTTTAATCAATTTATCTTTAGAAAATAATTTAACTTTAATGGTGATATTCAAGTCAAGCTGTTTAGATCGATGGGTGACGATATTTTCAAACTAAGGTTGGATTAAGATTGCGAGATAGAAGCTTTAAGGCTACCGCAGAAAGGCGCGACGTGACTATTCGACCAACATGATGCGACTGTCATTTTTATAGAAATTATTCCATTTTATATTGAATCGGTGCATCAGTGTCGCTGTCTGTGGGAGCTTTTATAGTAAGCAGTGTTTGTACAGATTTAGTGAAACGGTTAGTTAGTAAAAAATCTCATTTTAATGGGATGTGCTTTTATTTGGAAGTCGGTTGTATTTTTTTTGTAATAAAATATTTTTTCATAGAAATTGTTTTACGGATATCGTCTTGTCGCACTGTCCCGTTGGGCCTGTCTGTGCCCGCCTTTATAGTATCGTTGTCTCGGCGATTTAGTTAAAAGTTAAATTAACCATTAATTGTGGTTTTAAATTACCACTTGGTCTACAACCGACTTTATAGTGTCGTTGTCTATGTATTGTCTTAGTTAAGGGTTTACTATTTATGGTTTTAAGAGATTAATTATTATTTAGCAACAGGAAATAAATTTATGTTTGATAGCGTAAATACCTTTTTATGGCTATGTGTACCTATACTCCATTTACGATACCATTAGAAATTTAAATCAGGCCATTTTACAGCCCGTTCAACCGATTTTGACTTCTATTGCGTTAGTGATAAGACAAATGGTAGCTGTAGTAAACAATTGGTTTTGGTAAGATGTTTATGCTTTTTATGTCATCCTTATCATCCTTATGTTCACTCAAAATGGGTTGAACGGACTGTAAAAAGATTTGGAAACATATCTAATGTTTTATCAAATGGAGTTTAGGGACTTCGGTTTGCCGTTTTTGTGGTACTTGCCAAGTAATTATTTTTGCAACGACAAAAGACACATAAAACATACTAAATCGATACTTCCATGTTCATCAAACACCATTCTAGTTACGACTCATAAAATTGAATAGGTATAAAGGCAGCCTATCACAGTATCAATCAATTCCGAGGCAAGTTAGTCCTTTGTCGCTTGCTGCCTATCTGTCGCGATCTGTCACGGTTGCGCGTGCGCCACTAGGGTTACCAGACAACAGGATTTATTCTGGCTTGTCAGGTGTGTATTAATGCCCATTTCTTCTTCCAAAGAGAAGCCTGTGTCCCAGCTGATGATGATGATGTGGAGGGGGGGGGGTGGCTCTTAGGATAAGGTTATTTGGAGTATGCGTAAAAGGGACAGATGTATACCAGTCATATACATCTGTCCCTTATGACGGAACCACACTTACGTGTCGTGGCGTGACGCGGCGCGGGATCCACCAATACAACGACTCTGTTCCAGCCTACGTCATGATACAATGAGTTTTGTAGCCAATCAACTGCGTCAGAAGGCGCCATGCCACAACAATTAAGTGTGGTATACATCTGTCCCTTTTTACAGTCGAACTATGATAGTTTTGACACGTCAGGGTACGGGGGCTGGTGTAATTATTGATCAGGATTCCGGTTTTTTTTTTGATAATACCAGGCTTTGGCTGCCTCGTTGATCTCGTGGTCGCAAGGCTTCTGCTGAGCAGGAGGTCTTGAGTTCGATTCCCGTGTCTGGTAAAGTTTTATTGGGTTTTTCGATTTGGTACTCCACAGAAGCAATCCAGAGTCTAGACTTGTGTTCGTTTGATGGTATTAGGGCACGCTTCCATATTACAAGGGGCACATAACTGACGCAATGTACCTATTGTTGTACTATACCTAGGTACTTCTCTATCTAACCCTGTAGAGAAAATATGCGTGATTATCATCATCATCATCATGAGGCGATGATGGAGATGTACTGGACGGGCGTGATCGCCGGGCACTATGTACGGAAGGTTGTAAGTCTCCAGCTCTAGCGCGCTGACGTCCTGTACCTATAGTTCAGTTCCAGGAGTCCTAAAGTGTTGATTGATGGCTACTAAGGGCTGAGGTGTAAATTCTTCTTGTGTAGGAAATGAACACACTTCATTCATTATGACTATTTCTTCTCTCCCAAGCGTCGCTACATTGACCGGTCCCGTACGTCGCGCATCCAGCGGATCCTTGCAACCTTCATCAGGACATCAGTCCACCTGGTGGGAGGCCTTCAAACGCAACGTCTTCAGAACTTTTCTGCCCTATCGACCATCCGTTCTACGAGCAATGTGCCCTGCCAACTGCTAATTAAGTTTGGCAATTCTTCGGGCTATGTCTGTAACCTTGGTCCTCTTGCAGACCTCTACATTTCGGATTCAATCACGCAAGGATACTCCGACCATAGCCCTCTCTATTGCCGTTTGGGTGACTGTAAGCTTTCTGATGAGGCCCATTGTGAGCGACCACGTCTCAGAGACATAGGTTATAACTGGCAATACACTGGTCATAGACTCTCGTCCTGAGACACGCATGATGTATCATGTTAATAATATGCTAGTTTTATGATTTGTAGGAACTACAACAAAACGAGCTAAAAATAGAACGACAGTACTCACCACCTACCTTTTTAAATTTGGTTAAACGCGTTTATTCATCAATCGTTAGTAAGAAATTTTCAAATACTATAATTAATTCTCCTACTAATTTGATCTTTTGTGATGCTGAAAATTGACAATTTTTTTTTTCGTAGTAACCAAGCTTTTTTCGTAGTCTTCTCAGCAAACCCTTTCATTTGATACCCATATCATGGCAGTGCACAAACAAATACTAGTCCGCCATCTTGGGCCATCGGCTATATTGGATTTACAATGACGTCACTAGCTAACCATACATTGTCATCCAAACTAAACGTGTTTGCAAAATTTCACCTTAATCGGTGGCGGATAACTGCTTTAAAATTCAGTTGCAAGATTTGAACCGAACACACTTACATACATACATTCCATACACTTACATTGCAAGTTAAAAATAAAAGCTCGTAAAGACGCATTTTACCGAAATTGGAAACCATTGATTACAATATTTAACTATTGGTTGATGTAACTACCGCTCAAAAAATAGGACCTAAATCGCGTGCGCTCACGGCTAGAATGACAAGAACTCTGGACATTTTTGTAGAGCTCTAGCTTTCTGTCAGGACTTTGCATTTAAACCTCTGGTAACCCTACCTGCAACTCAAAGCATCGTGATCGTACCATAGATAAACATCTCTATTTTTCTGTCTCGTGACTCTGGGTCTTTATATTTATTTTTCTGTTTTTTTTTTCGGCGCGTGCGTGTTTCTTGTTTGAGTAATCAAATATCTGTTAAGTGACTTTCTTTTGAAAGTTAGATGGCTTGTAGGATGTGATCGTGTTGGGATGAGATGGCAGGTGTATCTATGTAATTTTTTTAAGTTCTAGATTTTAAAAAGATTCTGTAGTGGTTGAGGAGCTCGTGGCTACATAATAACAGCCGCACTGGTCGATCATCAAGGTTAAGCAACGCTTGACGAGATCGGTCCGTGGGTGGGTGACCATTTTTTTTTTCTAGTTTACTCCGCGCCTCGGAAAGCACGCTAAGCCGTTGGTCCCGGCTGTCATTTGAAGATCTTTGACAGTCGTTATGGGTAGTCAGAAGCCTTAGATCTGACACCAGTCTAGCCAAGAGGGATCGTGTTACCCAGTTACTGGGTTGTGGAAATCAGATAGGCAGTCGCTCCATGTAAAACACTGGTACTCAGCTGAATCCGGTTAGACTGAAAGCCGACCCCAATCAAGTTGGAAAAATGCTAAGCAGACTGATTTTTGTAGTCTCTGAGCAGTGGTGCCCCAGTGGTATCGGCCCCAACTTACGTGTCGTAGGTTGTGGGTTCGAACCCAGATAGAAGCTTTACTTTGTGTAAATTATTTCATCACCACTTCTCTAAAAACGGTGAAGGAAAACATCGTGAGGAAACCGGCATGTCCTAGAACGGAAAGGAGTGAAATGCCCTGCCGGAGTCTGTGTTTCCCTATAACTACAATCTAGGGGACTTCTTAGTCAAGAGTGAATGGGTTTTTTCTAGGCTAGCGTGCTTCACCATCGACTACATCATCGCTTACCATCAGGTGAGATAGTGGTCAAACGCGAGCCTATAGATAAAAAAATAAAAGAACTAACAATTCGAAGACGGCATCCACCAATTCGCACTAGGCCCGCGTGGTGGATTAAGCCCCATTCCCTCTCTCACAGAGAGGAGGCCAGTGTCCCAGCAGTGGGAACATTAAAAAGGCTGTTGATGATGATGATGATGGTGTGACAATAGGCTCTACACAAAGTCTCATTCTGTCAGCGTTGGCGATTGTCAAAATTAAGGTGACATTTCGATAGCGCCGTCATATACATTTTTGACATTTACCAATCGTTGTCGCAACCCTTTCGTTTATAGACAGACAATCACTTCCTTAGGCCCATTTGCACGGAAAACTAAACTCGGAGTTAGTTGCTAACACGAGGTTTAATTTATAGTTTGTCATGCAATATTTTCAACAACTTCGTGCTTGTCACTAAACCTGAGTTAAATTTTTCGAGCAAGTGGGCCTTATAATTTTAGGTCATATTTCATCAACTTCGATTAAAGTATACCAAGACTAGTTCTTTTTCATACAATTTTTGACTTCATCGGTAGTGTACTATTTCTACAGATACCGCAAATAATCTCGCTCTCAATCTATACTTCTATATCTTTACTAATATTACGAAGAGGAAAGATTTGTATTTTTGAATGTAACGAATAAACTTAAAAACTACTGGACCGATTTCAAAAATTCTTTCACCGTTGGAAAGCTACACTATCCTCGGATGACATAGGCTACATTGTATCCCCGTATTCCCACGGGGACGGGAACTACGCAGGTGAAACCGCGAGACGTCCGCTAGTAAGTCATACAAATTTGAATCTAAGATCAAGTTTAAATATCAATACAAAAAAATTGCTTGCAAACCCAAATTACTCTACTATCCAGTTAATCACAGCAACCCATTAATTCTTAACTCCATTAAATACAACATCACACTTACCTACTATTAATAAACTACCAAATCTCTATACAAAGCTCACAGCGTGTCTTAACCTAAATTCCAAAATAGTTTTTGAAAAATCCATACAGAAATCGCACTTGTTTACGGGACAAACTCTATGGCTATAGAGGGGGGAGTAGAGGATAGAGGGGGGTGGTATCGGGCACACCACAGTCGCAACAGAAATAGACTTTGACGTTTGTATCCGCGGTGGCGCCTGTTCATTGTCAACATTTACAGAGTAGTGTGAGGTACAGAGAAAGTTGTTGAGTTTGGTTGACTGTGGACTTTTTGGAAGGTGTGTTTTTAATATTCTATGCTTCTTTATGTTCCTAGGTAATACTAGGAATGATGTTTATTTGAAAGATTTTTTATTTCAGTGTTTGTGATGTCATTTCCAACACCTCATTGAATTAAAGAGGGAGATAAAAATAAATAAGGCAAATAAGAAGAAAAGTATCCGATAGTTAGCAGACAGAAATTATTAATATGTTTTTAAAAGATCGTTAAGTTGTCATTTTTATAAAGTTATAAATTACTGCTGTGGTGCGAAAATATTGAAATAACATTAGTTTTATTTACATGATTAATATCTCCTAAAAAATAATAATGTACGATCTTCTTGTTTAAAAATCAACATCTCAATAGTAGGTACCTACTCAGAACCAGCCTCTGAACATTGCTACTACTCTGCACACCTAAGGAGGGCGCGTTAAAATTGAAAATAAATTCAATATCAATTTGAGCACGAGCCAAGTGCTGTATCGCGTTCGTGTCGATACGTGACGTTTATGTGCCCACTCGACACCGACCGGCTAGGGCTACCTACTCACTATATTATAATCATATTGGTGGGATATATTAAACGTGTAGTGGGAAAGGTGGGTGGAAAAAGATCACGTGGACATCACTTACTCGCTGGTCAGACCAGAGACCCTAGACTAGTGACATTTTATCATCGAAAGTGTGGCGATAGCGATTGTCAAGCGGAGCGCGGTTATTTGATACTTGTTTTCTATCACTTACGGATGACTTTGGAAAGGAATATGTTGGGGATGAGACTATCTGATAAAATAAGAACTGCAGATATAAAGAAACACACAAGAACAAAGGACTGTAACTATAAGATAGCTCAAATGGAAATGGTCAGGACATACAATCAGATGAAAAGAAAATGGTCAAAAACGATTATATACTGGTTTACAAGTTACAAGAAACGGGGTAGGCCATTCAGAAGATGGGTAGAGGACGTAAACACGGCATCAGGCGCTACATGGACAAGAGTCGCTAGGAATAGGGAGAAATGGAAGCATTTGGAGGAAGCCTTTGTCAAAGGAGGGCTCACAGACGGAAATTTCAATGAAATTAGAAAACTTAAATTATAAACTAACATATCAAATATGAATTGTATACAAAATAACCAATCAATGTACTTATTTATACCTGTCTGAATAAAAGGCTTATAATATATTATTATACATATATTAAGCCAGTAAGCTGCTAAAGGATGAAGATGCAAAATGCGTAGATATGGATTACGAAGATTGACCGGGATGGGGCAATCCCACCGCACTAATCCCAAACTACTGCAACTCAGCTAAAAACCAGAATTATCAGTGACGACCACTAGAAAAGCACCGTGGCAAAGAAGCTCGAGGAAGACCCGGTGAATGAATGTAACTGTCTTTGGATCCAGCAACGAAATAATCAGAAAAGAAATGCAATGGGCCAGTTTGGAGTCTTATCAATGCAATGCCAGTCTCTCAGGCTGCAGGTGTTTGCTTTATTTGCAAGTCACTATTGAAATGTCCATTAACGTTTTTAAATTGCATGTAAAATGCAAAGGTAAAATTAAATGTGTTTGTAAAAGAGCTTTTTGTATTTAATCACATTTTTATAAGGTGTGTTTCGAGATGCTAAATCAAAATGGCCTAGCTCCTACAAATGAAAATTTTCAGGTATTAACAGCTTCACTTTCCACATAGTAGACGCAATAGTAAAACACGTGAATTATATAATGATGAGGACAGGGAAGAGGTTAATGCCAGCTTCCTTCTACGGAGACCTGGTTTTTCTTATGTTGACAACCCTGTCACTTATATAAGCTTAATTTTAATAGGAATTCATCGTTTATCTATCGTCGTACATTCTTTAACTAAAACGGACATTAAAATTTATTGGAATTCATTTGGCTTTAGACGCCAACTGTCAAAATAATGTAATCCACGGCGATGATGATGGTCGCGGTCTTATATTTTTTTATTTGATGATTCAAAATTCGAACATAATCTTTATAAATTTGAAAAATTTTTGGGGATATGGGAAGCAGATTTTCTCAGAAATATAATGAGAAGAGTGTTGGATAAAATTTAAGGCATAATACGAATAGATATTAAATCTAGAAATACTACAAACTTGTAATGGATTTCTACGTCATTGATGTAATGACTGCCATAAAACTTTTATTGCTAACTGAAAGTCTTGTGTCTAGAGAGATTCTGCCTTAAAAAGTTACAATATTCATTTCTCTTTCGTTGAATTTCTGAATTAAGAATTTGAAGATCGGTATTGGTCAACGTCTACTTTCGTTTGAAAACCCGTAAAGTTTGGAAAGAGTAGAGTTAGATATATTTTTAACACCATATACTCAATTTATAGCCGAGACCCAAAAAGGAATTTCTTATTTAAGAAAATAGTATCGTGAACTTGGCTGACACACTGTCCTATGTGTCATATATGCTAGATATATCTATCCAGTCCACACTTCAGAATAAAAATAATATTACTATACTTTAAAATAAAATACGAAACTAAATGATAATCTATACAACCCTAATAACACGGCTTTAGCTGAAGATCGATGCGTATTGGGAGATGTAGGAGCAGATTTTATTTATAAGAATGTATCAGAGTTGTCCGGATTGACACGGGCGTTCAGACTAACTTCATGTCTCAATTTAAACGTATGGAAATAAATATCTGCAAAGGAATGTTTGTGTTTATGCAGTTAATTCAATCAATTTCAAACAGTTAACATAACTTGAGGCTGTAGACAAGGGAAAGCATATCAGCAACAGTGTTTTTTTAATATATATATATTTATATTAATTTAAGTTTTGCGTTTGACCACTATCTCGCCTCTCGGTAAGCGATGATGTGGTCGACGGTGAAGCACGCTTGCCTACAAGTAACCTATCCACTCTTGACTTGAAGACTTTTTTTTTAAAGTAATTTTTATGGCCTGGTTGCTAGGACCTTTTAGCCATTTTATTATTTCGCTCTGATATTCTTTAGTATGCATTAGAATGCGGATGTAACAGATTCTAATGATTTTTGGAGTATTTGGCAGCAAATTGTATCGAGTCAGTCATCCCAGTAAGCTTTGCCAGAGGCAGTCAATACTACAATAAAATACTCCGCTCCACTATCCCGAGATTGCTTCTGTCAATGATTTCACAAATTGTCCAGTTGCGTAGACAGTTGAGACACAAAACTACACCAATAATATATCACAATATCCACTAGGAATCAATTTGCACATAATATTAACAGCCACTGAACTTCACTCGACAAAATCCCGCCAAAAATCCCTTGAAGACTTCTAGGTTGTAGCTATCAATAGTGATTATCGAAAAGCCAAATTGTTTGTTATTGATAACGTGATATTTCTATGGCAATCCCATACAAATTTGACTTTTCGATTATCGTTGTTGCAGATAGATTCAGCATAGATGGAATCATATGGCATCAGTAGTTTAGTTGTAGGTCGGTGTTGTTTTTTAAATCATTTGTGTCCGATAAATACTTGAGCTATTGCCATTTAATCTTCTATGAAAGAATATCCCTATATGTTGGTCTCGGTTAGTTTATGAATCAGAGTCATCTTTATAATGCCAACTTTCAGATTTGTTTTTTCAGGAAAATGCGCAAAAATATCTCTGTTGCACGCAGCAAAAACATCATTGGTCGTAACTACATTTAAAAAAGTTTTGAAGGTATCAAGATGGACATCCCACCCATACGCACAAAACATTTTGGGAACACTTTTATTAGGCGTACAGCTAAGTAGTGGAATTTTCCGCTGGAGTCTGTGTTTCCCGACAGCTACAATCTAGGGGTCTTAAAGTCAAGAGTGAATAGGTTATTTCTAGTCAAGCGTGTTTCACCGTCGACCACATCATCGCTTACCATCAGATAGATAGTGGTCAAGCGCGAGCCTATAGGACATAAATAAATAAATAAAAAGATTAAAACGTAGAATTCCATCCGAACATTGAGGAAACCCGTGATAAACCTGGCAAACAAGATTTTGGCAATATTACTCATCGATTCCTAAAAGCCGCTGTATGAAGTAAATTCCTGAAACTACAAACCGGATACACATACTTCAAGTAAGCCACAGTTGATGTGACCAATATAAACATTAAACAGTTTTAAATCTCATGAAACACTTTGTTCCCGGGATGCTGTGGCCAACAAATATGTCCTGTGCTGTTGTTTTAATATGATTAACGATAATTGTTGGACGGTTGTATCAAGGTAACTGTGAGCTGGATTGAGATTGTTTGTTTTGTGGTGTTACAGAATTGTTTTCTGTTGGATTCAGTGTGATTCTTTAACGATTTTAGATTGTGGAAAAGGTTAACTTCATGGGAAATAGTACATGGAAGCAGTATATGAATTAGCAACAATGAGAAGATTACCTTATGTATTCATAGCTACTTTGTGACCGCGATAGGCCCATGTCATTGCTGTATTATTAGTTTTCTGAGGGGGGTTAACAATGTACCATAAAAACTGGTACTAAGCCAAAAGCCTGTATTTATTTCTTATTCTACTTAGTTCTTACTATGCTTTATATATTTTTTTGAATATTTTCTTTAAGATCACGGAACGGCTTTATTTTATACCAAATTTGGTTTTCAGTGTTAGAAGTGGTTACTAATGCGAAAACACCGTTCTAAGAAACTTTGTCTTAACTTTAAATATCTTCATATATAGGACACAAGAGAAAGAGGTGAACCGTCGAATCAGACTCGGCTGGGCAGGGTTCGGGCATTTGCGCGGTGTCTGCTTGTCCAACTTACCACAGTCTCTTGACGAAAGTCTATGACCAGTGTGTGTTACCAGTGATAACCTATGACTCTGAGACGTGGTCGCCCACAATGGGCCTCATCAGAAAACTTACAGTCACCTAAAGGGCAATGGAGAGGCCTATGTCCAGCAGTGGACGTCTTTCGGCTGATATGACGAGATGATGAGAACACAAGAGGATGCAGCTGTCAATTTCCTATGCAAGTTTGAATGTGCTATATAACGTCAGATATCACAAAATGTACCAGGCAAGCATGTTAGCATAAGAGTCAGGTAATAACATTAATACATACTTCTACCGTCCATAACGTTGCCATAACTTTAAATATAGAACACTTGGTAAACAGATAGCATTATGTTAGAATATTGTTGACATAGACCACAAGAGGATGTAGCTGTCAAATTGCGATGCTAATTTGAGCCATCACACAATATACTAGGCGAGTATGTTAGCATAAGAGTCAGCCAATAACGTGTTATTGTTACGATTTTGAATTATAGTTGTTAGAAGATAAATCAAGAGTTAAACTAACAGATGAGTTCAGTTGATGAAGCTCAGGTACTGGTAACTGAACTGACACACTTTCTCATAGTCGTAAATCTTGACTATGAATACTATCTAGGAGATAGGTCTATGCATCCATTTCCTGTGACTGCGTGTGAAAAGTTACTCGCACTTACCCACTTACCAATATAAATAGCAACAGTTTTCGGATCGCAATACAGTTAAAAGAAAAAAAGAAAGAAAGAAAAATTTTTTATTTGTGGCCGCACAGGAGACACGAGAAATATGAATAAAATAAAACAATAATTAAAAATTAAAACCCCGTGCGAGACCAAAGAGGCTCCTATCTCAGCATGTGCAGCGATATAGAGAACGCTGCTGTCCATTCTCTGGTAAGTCCAGGAATCGCCACTTACGACACTCGCGGGTAGATATGGGTTTGATTTACATACATAAACTCAAGCCTTTTTCCCATGGGGGTATTAGGCAGAAACTACAGCACACACACTTACATACTTATTTAGGGTTTGATTTAATGTTTGATAAATGTCCTAATTGTAGCTGGTGAATTTTTTACGCCACTCATATGTTTAATTTTCCACGATAGGGTTACAAAAGTATAGTAGGTGCAAAATTTATCTAAATCTAATAAGGAAATTGTCTCCTCCTGCCAATTTCCCTAAAACCCCAGCTGTAGGGTGTGATATACGTGCCGGGGTCCGTCGCCATACATAAATAATGAGCTTGTCCGTCTGATGGTAATCGCGACCTCCGGAGATTTAACACTTTTTGTTGCGACTGTCCGGTTGAGATACAGGATGCTATGTTTTCGATGGTGATTTTTCTTTCGTTTTTATTAAAACTGCTCACTCTAATGCGTTACAGGGTACTAAGGTACAACCTTTATGGTGATGTTATTACTCATAACCAGCGTGTACGTGTGAGTATAGTCGTGGCAATCTAAGAAGTCGGGTTCTTTAATTAAACTTGATGCTTACGAATAATACTCGTTGTTATGGTATAGGTATGGGTAACGCCTAATCCCTCTCACATAGAGGAGGCCTGTGTCCCAGCAGTGGGAGCATCAGTAAAGGCTGATGATGATAGGTAACGATAAAGATGATTTATGTGTCATAATATAGTAATTAATTAGGAATATGCATTTGATTTTTCAATTACTTACGTACAAAGTTCGTGCCCGCGGCATATCCTACAAAAAACATGTTTTTTTTCGGAATTAAATTGCCTATGACACTCAGTTATAGTGTAGCTTTCTATGAGTGAAACTCTTACTTAAATATAAGTAAACAAACAAACAAAACAACAACAAAACGGGCCAAGAGGCTTATCGGCAATGAGATACTGGTCGAGTCTAGGTTCCAGAGCCTTTTCGTCTTTTGAGAGCCAGATTCCAGAGCCTTTTAACCGGTTTTTTTTCGGTTACATTTCGGGGAGTGCGCGTTGGAATTGCATGAACTGATTCCTCCTAGCCCGTTCCATCATCGGACTACAAGACGTACGGCGATGCGTCATCGATACATGGTGGACATCCCACCCATACGCACCAAACGTTTTGGGAACACTTTTATTATACGAACAGCAAAAGAGTGGAATTCCCTGCCTGTGTCTGTGTTTCCCGATAGCTACAACCTGGGAGTATTTAAGTCAAGAGTGAATAGGTTACTTCTAGGCAAGCGTGCTCCATCGTCGACCACATCTTCGCTTACCATCAGGTGAGATAGTGGTCAAACGCAAGCCTATTACATATATAAAAAAAACATGCTTACCTTTTTATAATATTACTTCAAACTACATTTTCTTACCGAACAATTTAGATATATTAGGAAAACTTTGGGATTGATTTTATCAGCATCATTTCATCCGAATGACGTCCAATGCTGGACCTCAATATGCCGCCCCCAAGCGTCACCACATTGACCGGTCCCGTGCGTTTCGCATCCAGCGGATTTTTTCTTACCGTATTTATAACAGCACAAAACGACGTGTAAACCTGCACTATTATTATAATTATGTCTGAAGGAAGAGGTAAATCTTCGTTCAGTGGATAAACATCAGGCTTCTAGCTAAATTCTAGTAATATCCAATATCATCCGGACACTAATAATATCACAACATTTGTATCAAAAATCATTTTGCAACGTAAACAAACCTCCAAGCGTCTGCGTTCGCAATAGGCGAACCAGAAGTTTAACGTTTGGCTTGCAAATATCAAACAATGATTCAAGCGAGCTATTGAAACAGTAGGTGTGTCAGCAAGCTGCATGAAGTAGGAACGTGCTGGGCTAAAGTTCATCGGTAAATAAGTAATGACAGCTATTAGCTCATAGGAATATGTATTTGTTTGATTATATAACGATATGCCAGCTGCCTTCGACAATGATGGGCATCTCATACATAGGTTTACATCTCATAAATACGAATCTTCCTTTAGAAAATGTATGTCATGATTTCTCTTTTCACTTACCTTAATAAAAACAAATGAACCGCAAAAAATAACGGCAAAAATTACGTTTGTATGGGAGCCCCACTTAAATATTTATTTTATTCTGTTTGTGTATTTGTTGTTATAGCGGCAACAGAAATACATCATCTGTGAAAATTTTAGCTGCCTAGCTATCACGGTCATGAACTGTGATGTCATGAGATACAGCCTGGTGTCAGACGGACAGACAGACAAACAGAAAGACAGAAAGACAGACAGACGGACGGACCGCAGAGTCTAAGCATTAGGGTCTCATTTTTATGCTTTGGGTACGGAACCCTAAAAATCATCTTTTTACTCCATTCACCACCAACATGATTACAGAGTCGTGAAAAATACAGAAACAGAAATGAACGTCACAGGAATTTAGAATAGACTCCATGCTTACTCCATGTTTGTAACGCAAAAATATCCATCACCATCACCTGCCTAGCCTTTTCCCAACTATGTCGGGGTTGGCATCCAGTCTTACCGGATTCAGCTGAGTACCAGTGTTTTACATGGAGCGACTGCCTATCTGACCTCCACAACCCAGTAACTGGGTAACACGATACCCCTTGGCTAGACTGCTGTCAGATCTCAAGCTTCTGACTACTCGTAACGACTGTCAAAGATCTTCAAATGACAGCCGGGACCAACGGCTTAACGTGCTTTCCGTGGTACGGAGGAAACTCGGTATGTTGCAATGGTCACCCATCCACGGACCGACCTCGTCAAGCGTTGCTTAACCTTGAAGATCGACCCATGCGGCTGTTATTATTTAGCCACGAGAACAAAAAAACCATATCTATTCTAAAATTCCCCATCCATCCATCTTCCTTACACTCTAAAAATAAAAATTCACTACCATTCAGATATTCATACAGCTGTCAAAACTGACAGTTCAGTTTGACATCACCCTGTAGACGTCGCAGGGTTGCCGCAATGTATCGCGATAATATGGGTATATTTCAAAGACACTTATTTTATTCAGAAGCCAGGATATGTGTTCGACATTGATTTATTTATTGTTATCTGCCTCACCCCTTAGTGATAGGGTTTGAAGACAGATACTTTTGGAAGTATTGACTTCTAGTGGGGTACGAAAAGTTACCTATATATATATCGATGTCATATTACAAGTTGAAAATGTTCGTTTTCAGGCTATAGTAGTAGTAGTGGTACTCGTTTTACCGTATTTAGACTCCCATTCATCCGTGCGTGCGTGCTTTTCAGGTGACAATAAAAATTGGAGCCGCAATAAAAGATGATGCAGAAGGTAATAAGAAAACTAAGGAATCTAGAGTTCTAGGCTGAGGGAGATACAAACAAATTCCCTGCCGGAATCATTGTTCCCTAATAGCTACAACCTTGGGGTCTTTAAGTCAAGAGTGAATAGGTTAGGCTCACCATCAGGCGAGACCAAACGCGAGTCAATCGATTATAAAAAATAAAAAAAAATATTCATAATCTCACCCAGAATATCTTGAAGGATTTGACAACTAAGCTTAGACGTCTAAGTAAAAATCTCGGTTTTGTCGTCAATTGATTGTGCTCACAAATCACATTTATCACACTAATATTATAAAGGCGAAAGTTTGTGAGAAGTAACAAACATACAAACACACATGTGTTTGTATGTTTCACACTCACACTCAAACGGCTGGACGGATCTAGATGAAATGGTGACACAGAGATAGATTATAGTCAGGCATAGCACATAAGATATTTTTTTATCCCGGGTAGGATAATTTTTTATATGTTCCCTCGGGATAATTTTCGGCGTTCACGCGGGCGGAGACGCTGGCAGAAGCTAGTGATCAAATAAGATAGGGGCTTAATTATTTAATCATTTGTTAGACTAATAATTGATAAAAACACGTTTTACCGAAATTTTAATCCATCGGTTGCCATAACCATTGGTCGAGCTTACTATGGATCAACAAACTGGGCCTTTGTCTGTCCAACGATATGATACATGAGTAAAATAGTTATAAAAGTAAAAGTATTCAATGGTTATAAAAGGAGTGATGCTTTTTAGTACATTTTTAGGTGTATTTGTCGTAATCGAACTTTCATCACTCGTGAAGTCGTGACATCAAAAAGATATCTCACAGACAAAATTATCTGATGACCTTTCATGAATGAATATTCTTCAAAAAAATCTGACTATATTTTAATGATACAACAACAAAAAAACTTAACACTGAAACTACTTATTAGCAAACATAAAAATGTATTACGAATCAACGTCTAAACATAATAAATAATAAACAAGCAGATATCAATCAGTAAAAAGAATGTGTTAAGGAAGCTAAGACGTCGACGGACGGTAGTTAATAATAAAAATGTTAGCGAATCGATCATTTTGATGGAAACGTGAGTTTTATCACGAGATCCTAACTATTATGTACTATTATATATTTTGTACAACAGTAGATTGTGTGATGGTCACTAATTGTGTAAGGTTTTGTCCTCCAAGTGCATTCGTGACGGTTTGCATATTTTTTTTCTTAAGTTTTTCAAATATCAGATAGAAGGAAACTCGTCGAAATTATTCTTTATGATTAATGTAGCATCTACTCTGAAGTCTTGGACAAATCCAATTATTTCAAATTTATTGCGTCCATAATGTACTATACAGGTGGTAAATACAAGTAACAGAAACAATTATGGACCCTGCCGGGTACAGAAAAATTTTAGACAAATCTAGGCTTTATATTTTTCCTTATTAGCATTTCTGTTATCTATTTCTTAACTATATTATCATTATCTGTTTTTCCTTCCTTGTCATGTATCTTGCGACCATCCCAAGCCGCCACAAACACAGCTCCCATCCACCATGACATCCCATACCATCTATTTATCTTCCCATATGTCAGTTACTTTCTCATCATATTCATTTTAGTATAACTATCTAAGACCCACCTTGACCACCTACATAATGAATTTAAGTTCAATTGCTTAGTCCAACTTCGTTCCTGTTCGCAATTGCGCAAGAATCTTAACACCTGACACAACAATACTTGTTCCTAGATCAGCTCCGATTACATCAACTTCAAGCGATTTATTACCTTTAATAGCATTTTAATTGATTCCATTCTTGTTAACAATAAGTTCACGCATATCATTTCGTGCCATTCATTCAATGAGATCACTAACTTTATCACTAACTTTTTGTATTACTGGAATATGTTTACTTATATTCAATGATTGTATGGGAATGTTAGTCAGTGCTTCGTGATATAGTCATGAATTGATGACGTATGCGAGTCCCGATCGTTGTATAATTGCTGAGAAGTCGTGAACTCTTCGAGTGTTACTTTTGCGTAAATGGCTGATTGTGTTGTGACTAATCGGGGGCTTGTTTCCATTGTTACGTTTTGTTTGCTAACGTTTTCTATATCTATACGTTAGAAGATTGTGACTAATTTCGGTATTGTTTTAATAGTTTTGAGATAATGTGTTTGTTTCTACAATCCAGTTTATAAACTAAATCTTCTTTCATGTAAGAAACAGTAACATATCTGCTCGACTTCTATTCTATTCTCACAATGATGACAAGATGCTTTAAACAAAGTAAAATTCTATCAGTGACAACGATTTGCGAAAAGATCAAAATACTCGGGATTGACATGCTGAAAAGTTACGTCGTAAATCTGAAACTGATTGGAATTCTCGACAGTCATATATTGTTGATAGGATGCCACTTTGTCTAAAATCTAACACGTTTAATCAAAATTGTCGTATCGTCCAACACTGGAACCAAACGCCATCTCAGCGCACGTCCTTTGCGCCAAACGAGGACATTCGCACGTCTCACAACATTATCCACAGTATTGCCATTAGCATAGCGAATGCATTATTACATGTCATGTGCAACTCCAACCAGTTGATAAATATCTCTAAACATTTGATAGCAATAGCGATTTGTTCTTTACTAATTGTTGGGTGATTCGTAATTCGTGCTTGGTCTTATAAATTGTGGTTGTTGCTTTTGGTTTGAGATGTAGATAAAGAAGCAGTGTTTGAAGCACGATTGGCATTAATACTGAGGATACCTAGAGCTTGTTCATGTCAGGTTTTCTGGTGCATCTGCTTGTCCATAGATCTGACGTGTCCTTGTCTGTCTTTATGGGCATAGATTGGATTGTATGTCAACAGATGCTCTAGACACTTGATGATAAACACATTATGTTAATTTATGATTTGCATGTATAGCTCCTTAACAAGCTATACTAAGTTTTGACCTGAATTGCTGTTTTTTAGGGTTCCGTACCCAAAGGGTAAAAACGGGACCCTATGACTAAGAATCCACGATCCATCGGTCTGTCTGTCTGTCCGTCTGTCACCAGGCTGTATCTCATGAACCGTGATACCTAGACAGTTGAAATTTTCACCGATGATGTATTTCTGGAGCTCGTGGCTACATAATAACAGCCGCACGGGTCGATCTTCAAGGTTAAGCAACACTTGCCGAGGTCGGTCCGTGGATGGGTGACCATTTTCAACATACCGAGTTTCCTCCGTGCCTCGGAAAGCACGTTAAGCCGTTGGTCCCGGCTGTCATTTGAAGATCTTTGACAGTCGTTACGAGTAGTCAGAGCCTTGAGATCTGACACCAGTCTTGCCAAGGGGTACAGGGTTACCCAGTTACTGGGTTGTGGAGGTCAGATAGGCAGTCGCTCCGTGTAAAACACTGGTACTGAGCTGAATCCGGTAAGACTGGAAGCCGACCCCAACAAAAATTGGGAAAAAGGCTAGGCAGATGATGATGTATAGCTCCTTAACGATCGGAAATATATAGGAACTGGAATAAAGCTGATATGTGTTTGTTTTACCAATTGCATGTCTTATCTTAAAGGATTGTATTCGCAGGATCCAATCCAAGTCTAAACAACATTTTTTTTTTACGATAGGCTCGCGTTTGACCACTATATCGCCTGATGGTAAGCTTCGATGACGGTGAAGCACGCTTACCTAGAAGTAACCTATTCTATCTCTGTACCAAAATTCATCATAAATGATATATGATTTTATTTCTGTAAGTTGGTTTTTACAAACTCTTTTACATGTCGATCAAATTTTTTTAAACTAGATGCTGTCGGCGTTTCCTATCTGACTACTCTGAGAAGAAAGGCCGAAACAAACTCAGAGGTCACCGTCTCTTTTAAAGTCCTGACAAAATCTTGGTTAGATCATGTGAAGACCATGTAGACAGATGTCTGAAATGGTCTTTTGAGGAAAGAACCAGCCAGATTGAGTGGACCTGTCCAGTCAGTGCACGCATTTGTCAATAACCGAGCAGCACAACTCAGAATTTAAGGAGCTCAACGATTCGACGAACAATACCAAAGAAAGGACATTCGGGTAGGCCGCATAAACTACTCAAACTGCCAGACCATGATTAAAAACTAAGATAAAATAAAAAACAAAAAACAAAGATCCACATAGTCTTCACATTCACAATAGTTAAAATAAAATAATATAATACTTTAAAAAGTAAATATTCTTGTCATTGCAAGAAAAGAAAAAAAAAATACAAACAAAATATCAAAATTAAAAACAAAATTCACGGTGCAAAATATAAAAATCAAAATTAATTGGAGCAGCTCAATTAATTTTGTGCAGCAGCCTTTTTGTCCTACGACGTAATCTTTAATAGTATAAAACGCTTTCTGGCACAACTTACGTTTAATGAAAGATTTGAATTTATTAAGACTTGGATCTTGTACGTGGCTTGGAAGCTTATTATAAAAGCGTACACATTGACATTTAAACGAGCCACCTATCTTCTTGAGCCTTGTTGTAGGTACTACAAATTTGTGTTTGTTCCTAGTATTTATGTTATGGATATCACTGTATTTTTTAAACAATTTTATATTTTTTATGGGCATATAAAAGATTTTCATAAATATACTGAGAGGGCACAGTCATTACATTAATATCCTTAAATTTCTCTCTGAGAGAGTGTCTCGGGCTTAATTTATAAATTGATCGAACAGCTCTTTTCTGCAAAACAAAGATAGTCTGAATGTCGGCGGCATTTCCCCACAACAGAATACCGTACGACATTACACTATGAAAATAGCTAAAGTATACTAAACGGGCTGTCTCTATGTCAGTTAAATTACGAATTTTTCTAACAGCATATGCTGCGGAGCTTAGCTTCTTTGAAAATTTATCTATATTGGTTCAGCGGTTTAGGTTCATAAAAACGTAACAAATAGACAAAGTTAGTTTTCCGTTTATAATATTGGGGCGCACGGTTGGCGCAGTGGTTGAGGGATTGACTGCTGCGCTGCGTGTCGCGGGTTCGATTCCCGCACGGAACAAATATTTGTATGACCTACAGATAGTTGTTCCAGCTCTGGGTGTTTGTGTATGTGAGTTTATATGTTTGTAAACGCACCCACGATACAGAAAGAAATTCCTAGTGTGGGGCAACGTTTTTTTAAAGAAATAAGAAATAAATATTAGTAATTAAGTATGGATTTCTATAGATTTCTGTAGGTATTTTTATTGGATTTGACAATGTATCTAAGACCTCATACTTAGCACAGTCTCATATCCTTCACACGAATGAGATGAGCATTTTTCCATACACATTGTATACCTACCCACATAGTCTCCATATATACGATAATTGATGACTCCGTCTGTCTGTGCGTTGATTACCACTAGACGAATCACACCATCGCACCCTTTGACCCAATGCTTGACAAATGGCTTTAAAATTGTATTATAATTTCAATAGACACTTGCTTTCAAAGTGATAGAAACTTTATGGCTGAGGAACAGGATAGAAATTCGTTTGGTTTGTGGTAATTTGAAGTGTTTTTATTTTAATTGGGGAAGTTTTTTGGTTGATAGATTCTGGTTTGTTAACTCCTTTATTATGTTCGATTATAGTCTTGTTATTGTTGTGATAAATGTCTTACAAGAATTAAATCTCGACGTATATTAGGGCTTACACCGTTATCCATGCAATCCATACAAATATTATTAATGCGAAAGTAACTCTGTCTGTTACCACGTATTGTGAATGTGATATTTTTTTTTGTTTCGTAATTTTAATTTATCTTAGTTAGTTTTTAATCGTGGTCTGGCAGTTTGAACAGTTTATGCGGCCTACCCGAATGTCCTTTCTTTGGTATTGTTCGTCGAATCGTTGAGCTCCTCAAATTCTGAGTTGACCTGCTCGGTTATTGACAAATGCGTGCACTGACTAGACAGGTCCACTCAATCTGGCTGGTTCTTTACCCAAAAGACCGTTTCAGACATCTGTCTACATGGTCTTCACATGATCTAACCAAGATTTTGTCTGGACTTTAAAAGTGACTGTGACCTCTGAGTTTGTTTTGGACTCTCTTCTCATAGTCAGATAGGAAACGTCGACCTCATCTAGTTTTTAAAAATATGATCGACATGTAAAAGTGTTTGTACAAACCAACTTGCAGTAATAAATTCATTCATCATTGATCATTTAAATTTTCACGCTTAAACCGCTGAACTGAGTTAGATAAAATCTGGTATGCAAATAGTTTGAGACCATGAGAAGTTGGGAACAAAGGATAGTTTTATCCTGGAGATCTTCCTTATGGGATTGGTAAGACTGTTGAAGTTTGTTTGGTGAACTAATAGTTTCACAAGTAAGACGGTCCGCACACCTACAATATTATTGCGGGATATGATAAAATCGGGTATTCGAAGTACTAATGCTACACAGACGAAGTCGCGGGCAACAACTAGTAACAACTAAAAGTGCTGTTACAAGCAGGTTTAATCATACCTTCCTTCCAAGCTTAAAATATTTACATAAGCACCTGGAACTAGACAGAATATCAAAATCAAAGCGGTATGCAAATTAAAAAGTTCAACAGCTGCTATTAATAAAAAAGCTTTATCAACCCGATGACTTCCTTCCACAATGTACCAATCAGACCCCAACAAACCACAAAAGATAAAAATCCAATTTATATAAGAAGACAATTCTAACTTAAAAGGTCCCATGATAAAAAACATAGTCATCCAATACGGGACGATAAACCGATTTTTCTATCATCTATCAATCGTACATGGAGAAGCCAGCAGGGGATCTACTATTAAATTCGTCATTTCCCACCAGCGAACACGGTGAACACAGTAAAACACTGTGTAACAATCGCCTTATAAATGGTAAAAGGGAGAGACGACACGGTGTCTGTAATTGGAACGGTGTCTATCAACAAATAAAAAGAGACGCCTACGACATCTTAAATAGAAAAAACAATTACATTCATGACATCTCACAGTGGTTTTTTTGGACGCCATCTCGATCTGGTGTTTCGACATTGAATGACAGTATTAATTTCATTTTGTATTACCGCATGCAGAGCGCCTTATAGACTCTGTGTCTTGTCTTCGGTGCGTAGGATTCTCCCAACTACAAATAGATAAAGGCGACTGAATAATAATTTTAATGATACATTTGTAGCTGTTGGCTGAGAAAAGAAGCATAGAATTCAATTCAGGTGTTCCTTAATTAATATAAATAAAGAAAATATCTTCCAAAAAAATTAAAACAGGTATTCAATTCTGGATAAGCTTTCCGTCTTTCGTGTAAGGGAAGCCTCGAGAAGATAAAACACTTCTTTGTTTTATATCAAATCTTTTTAGCCGTTTTCTAATACATTTCTTTTTCTTTCCGGGATAAGAGAACAAGATTGATAGAGATTTTATGTTAAAAGAATGTCAGGTTCTGGTTTTAAATTCGAAGAAAGTAAAAATAAATCTTTTGCATCTCTCAAAAATAACTCAAACAGAAACAAAACTTTATTTTTAAAACTGCATTGTCACGAGTTGCAAACTTTGATTACATACACACACACACACACAGATACTCAGACAGGTGAAACTAAATAAAATCTTGACAAAAAAACTGGCCAAGTGCGAGTCGGACTTACGCACGCAGGGTTCCGTACCATTTTCGCAAAATAACGGCAAAAAGATCACGTTTGTTGTATGGGAGCCCCACTTAAATATTTTATTTTATTCTGTTTTGAGTATTTTAGCGGCAACAGAAATACATCATCGGTGAAAATTTCAACTGTCTAGGTATCACGGTCCATGAGATACAGCCTGGTGACAGACAGACGGACAGACAGACAGACAGACGGATCGTGGAGTCTTAGTAATAGGGTCCCGTTTTTACCCTTTGGGTACGGAACCCTAAAAAACAGCAGCTCAGGACAAAACTTAGAAAGCTTCAAAATTCAGAAAGATTGAGGAGAACATTATCTTAACAATACAACATCCAGCAGAATCCAAAAAATAATTAAACAAGAAAAACATACCGAATACCAATACCAATTACTCCACAGCCATCAACACCGATGGGAACCCATCACATCATCACAAGTCTCAAATCAACACAATCAACACACCTTATCAATTGTCTCCACAACTAAAAGCGAGTCATTTAACAATTCCACGAGAGATGGAGTCACGTAACGAATTCGGATTGGTGCTTCTTTCTAATGAACTATTTAATGTCAAACGTCTCGATAGGAGATGCAAAGCATAAGCGGAAGCGATTGTGAATTAATTGGAAAACGAAAATAGGTTTGTTTTTTTGTTTTTCTTACGACTTATTGTCGGGCCTACGTTGTCCCCACATATCTAAGTACTAATGCTGTAACAAGGAAATATTGTAAAACCAAACCATTTTTTTAAAAGAGTAACCATGGAGTTTCTTGCCGGTTCTTCTCCATAGGAAACGACCAACCCGAACCGTGCACCTTTTGTCGACGTTTTATAAGTGCCCATGTAGGCCTATAGGAAATAAAAAAATTGATTTTGATTTTATTAAACCTTAATTTCTTTAAAAACTCATACAATAATTACAGGCTACCCCAAAAAAAAAAAAGAAAGAAAGAAAAATATTTATTTGTGACCCGCCCAGGAGACACGAGAAATAAGCAAAAAATTAAACAATAATAATTAAAAAAACACGGAGGAGACCAAAAAAAAAATTCAATTTACAACATGCTGTCACATATCCAAATAATCTTGTAAGTGTTAAAAAATGCTCCTCCTTTTTTGAACTCATCATAAGGAGAATGCAGGGCGTTTAAATACATCTGCTTCTAATTCTGTATCAACAACAGAGGAATATTTTATCTAGAATTAGATCAAATTGTTACCTTGCTAAGACCTTCACAAACACTAACACCCCCACAGTTTGACTACGCACAGGTTTCCAAACTCGAGAAATACTCTCAACATCATCTATAGTATTATTTGCTATTTTTAACCAACTACTTGTACTGATTGCTAAATTATGGCCGAACGGATTTCTCCTAACACAGGCATTATTTGTAAACTGAAGCATTAATAAACTTTATTTTATTTTATAATTTATATATATAAGAAACTCTTTGAAGTGTTTACCCACGAAAAAGGTACTCTTTTCAAAAAATCACCACTCTTTTCGTTCGCACCACACATGATTGTCGTCGACCGGCGCCTGCGCCACCGTGTCACAACAAAATAAAGCCTGTCCCGACCCAGTTCCCACAGTAGCCGATACTTAGACATGTCACCAAATATTGACAAACAGAAGTCCAATACTAGTGTCATCTCTACTACGCCATACAAACTAAAAAGGTTAAAATTTGTTTGCAAGACAACTGCTATAGATTTTTTTAAGAACTTTCTTTCATACTTATTGGCTAACAGAAGCCTTTAAATTGTCAGGCAAGCAGTCTAATGCGCAGAATGGGCTTAGCTGGGTTAACCGAGGTAGTTATCCAAATCAAAGTATTATTACAACTAATCCACTTAGGTAAGACATTAGTGAATTGTCAAGGAGACAATATAGGCTGCAATTTGAAGCTATTTATTTGGTTCAAATCTAGTTTTACCATGAAGTGCCAACACTAATTTAACACCTGGAAAAATGTAATTATCAAAAAGCTCTTATCCTAAAAGGGTAATATAACAACCGCAACCGTTTAAATATGCTTTAGTTAAGATCTATTTGTTGTCAATTTTGATCGCAACTCTGTCATCAGCCAACCAAATAAAAATGGGAATTCTGTACACCATCTCCAATGTGGATGTGTCGTCCGAAATTGTAAACTGGTTAAGTTTTTTCTCAACACGCTATCGAAATAACTCATGTTTTAAATAAGTTATCGAGAAACGTGTTGGTATTAATACTTGGCTCTTAAAACTGTTTTTTCGTAATGAAGATTAATTTCGAGAAGTTCTTGGCCTATGATATTCGGACTTTTGGCTTTTCGATCATGTGAACTTGTATTTTGACGCTTCATAAATTTATGATTAATCTCCCTTTGGGAAAATTATTATTTATTCGAATTATCTTTATTCCCGTACTAGCTGACCCGGCAAACTTTGTTTTGTCATAAAAACACCAAACATTTATCTGCCCTTTCCTACCCTACCTTACACTACCTTCCCTACCCTAAGCTACACTACCCTACCCTACCCTACGCTACACTACCCTACCCTACACTACCCTACCCTAAAAAAAAATAAAAAATATATAAGTAAAAACCATCTTTGAACTTCAACGAACATTTAAAAAAAATATTTGGCCAAATTGGTCCAGGCGTTGTTGAGTTATGCGCTTACCAACACATTTTGCAATTCATTTTTATATTATAGATTTTACACATTTTTGTCTCTGTTTCTTAAGGAATATTGTATTGATTTGAGATTTAAACGTTGTCATCATGATCGACTTCCCAAATATTTTGTACACGATTATTATTATCAGATATTCGACATAACAAAATACATATATTTCATAGTAACCACTATCTTCCTTACCTTCCACGCTTTGATTACATTTTGGTCCTAATCGTGTCTTTGTACCGCAAGCTTCTTTGGGATATTTTTGCCAGTATAAGAAATGAGTTGGCCGTTAAACTTTTCGTCAATCCCAAACTTATTGGCATTTTGACAATCGGTATCGCCAATAGAATATCGCACTGTCTAGAGCCCCTGGCGAGGGTCATTCAAATTTATATCCCATTCCATGCAAAGAGGCGTGTCGCAATGTGTCTTCTTCTCAATGAAAGTTTCAAAACCTGTTTGCATCTAAAAAACTAGAAATATTCCATGACACACGATAAGCCATGTGATGGTACTTTCAAATTGTCTCCGATACGGCATCGTAAGCAATTGTTGTAAAACTTGTCTGACCACCAATTAGTAGATATTAGCCATAAAATGTTTTACACGCAAAAAAATGGCGTTGACTCCATGAGAATGAATGAAAAAATTATGATTTTGTCACGGGTCCGGTAAGGCGTGTCGCAGAAAAGCATGGAGGATTGGACTGTCACATGAGAACTGTAAAGGTGCTGTTTCATAGTGATCAGCATCATTATTACAGCTGAAAAACGTCCACAGCTGATCATAGGTCTACCAAATGGGTCGCTATATCGTCTGATCCTGTGCTTCTTGTTTCCAGCGAATTCCTGTAGACACCTTGTCTGGTTCTGACTCTTCAATGCTGCGTCTTTCGGTACGCGGTCGCCTCTCCAGAACTTTACATAAATTTTTTCAAGCTATGCCGCATCTTGGTTTTTTGTTTTAGGTTACATAGTAGCTTGACAGCTTGTCTACTAACAGATACATATTATAAAAATGGTCAGACTTGCTTGAAATGAAATAGCCACGAAATTAGTGTGGTTTCAGTAAATTGTAATTAGACGTTGCATTGTCTGTATTAAACAATTATAGAGTCACATAAAGAATAAAATATGCAAAAATAATTTAATGCTAATTTTACAATGTCAACATTCAAAAATAGAATCGAATAAGAATAATTAAAAATATCAACGCTACTAATCGGTGGCGGTGCATACAAAAACTACTAATTAGCTAAAAACCGTGATTTATATCTTCCTTCTATCTCAACAGTTATAATCCTTTTAATTAAAAATTTAACATAGTATAAATACGACCACATACCTAATATATATTTAATAACGGGATGCAGACGAGTCACGAAGGCGCTAAACTTATGTTTTTTTTTTTACTTTAGTCATTAACTACTTTTTCTAAATCACGACCATCGCGAAAACTGTCATGCTTTTTAAATACTTGCATTCGTTATTTAAAAGCCAGTTAAAAAATCTGAAGTGAATATGGAATGACGTTTGCAAAAACAAATGGCGGACAAAAATATTTATTATTTTATTTTCATTCGTGACTGTCAACAGCGACTCTCAATTTTGCAATTACGATTACAACTATACATTGTTTGGAATAAAAAATTAAAGATTCGCCAGCGAGACGAATGTCAAATTATATTAATTGCAATGACACCGTGCAAGCGTGTGAATCCCCAATTTGAAGGAAAAGGACATGACGTAACGGTCTGCGATTTTTGTGCGCGCACGCACGCAGATATATGATAGAATTTCCTTATGGGTTTTTGAATTTTTCGCTTTATAAATACCTGTATACTAGATGCTTGTCATCTGTGGTATTTCTTGCTTTAATTCGTTAATCAGGAAATGATACGGAAGGAGGTTCAAAGTTTGGTAAAGTGTCTGGCAATAGAGGATACCTACCTACACTAATTAGCAATGGGTACGGATTGAAGAAGAAGTTAGAAAACCTATGAAAATTTTAGTTTTCATGCCATGTTTAATATCTTTGCCCATTATTGTACTCAGGTACTGGTATATATAGGCAGATGGTGACGATGATGAATGGTGTGTCTTTTGATAAGGATTAAAGTGTAAATTAGAATTAAGGAGCATATAAACTAAGACCAAGAGTATATTTAACAATTAAATAAAATAAAAAAAATAGAATTAAAACATTTGCACAGTCAAACACTTACGAAGAAACATTACGCAAAAACAAATTAATATTAGTGAATAACAATGTATGTTAGTAGTATTTGTATTGAATTCTGGCACCCAAAGAAAGATTTAACATATGTTATGGGTACTAGGATCCTCACACTTATGTTACATATCAAACTTTACATCAGAGGGTCACAAGTTGGAGAAGTGATTTAACAAGACAAAATGAAGGGTACAGGCAAAAGACAGAGAATGTTCTAAAAAAATATTTTGAGAAAATCGCAGTGAAAAGTTTAGAAGTACGTAATTTTATCCTCTTCTTTACCGGTTCTTTTCTTTCCGGCCATAAACAAATATGTCTTTTTGGAGCCTTACGTTTACTTTTAAAAAAAGTTAGTGATTGGGAATAAAACTACCATAGATAAAGATTTGCTTGACAATAAAACATAAAAAAATTAAAACTTGTGACATTCCCTGTTCTTTGCCTGTACCCTTCAAATAAACAATATTAAAACGACGCACGACTACGACGATGTTGTAAACGTTTTACGGAACATCTTACGGAACATCAACAAGAATCTCGTTTTATATAGGACCACAAACATATAAAAGATTATATACTGTAAAGATTAGTTCTACATTGTACAACATATCATTTAAGTTATTATAACAAATGACGTCAGGTTATTTATAAACCGACTTGTCAGTTTGGATTTCCCACTATTTTAAATTCTTGTCACACGATTTTAATTTTGCATAAATTGTTTTTAATTAGTTAATTATTGTGTTGTCGCATACAATGAAGAAATCTTAGCAAATACTCGTTTTATAATCTGACATATTATTAATCAAAATAATGTGATATTTGTTCGATTACAGGTAGTTAAACTCAAATCAGCGTTATTACGTATATTTCACAAAATTAATGCAGTTGCGACCAGCAAGTCGATGTCTCCGGAAGCTCGACTCGCCGTTCACAACAGCGTGCTGGTGCCTACACTTATGTATGGAAGTGAAGGCTGGGTATGGCAAAAAAGACATGAAAGTAGGATTAATGCAGTAGAAATGCGCTCCTTGCGGAGTATGTGTGGTGTAACTTTAACTGATAGATTGAGGAATGAATGTATGAATGTATGTGAAGCAAAAGAAGTATGTAAGGATCGTAGCAGGTGGCGTTCTGTAGTTTCTGCCTACCCCTATGGGAAAACGGCGTGAGTTTATGTATGTATGTATGTTCACAAAATTAATCTCGTTTATTTGTTTTTCAAACCTTTGGAGGTGTTCGCTGGGCGATCAATTCTGGTGTTCTAGACAAAGTGATATTATAAAATCGGCGGTAGTAATGGTTCAAATACCAAAATATTATGGGATTGATCACGTGAAAGGTGAACGCCATATTTTGTACCGCATACTTTTTTTGTTGTTCGGTTATAGAATTTGTACCACTTAATAAGGGAACTAAGCCATTTATATTCATGTAAGATTACTATTTTTAGAACTTCGGATTTATTAATAATATCTATAAAAAAGATTTTAATAAATCATCGTAATAAAATCGTACACTAAACGCATTTATGTTTTTAGAAGTAGCCTTATGTAAAATAACACAAATATTTAAATGATAATAAATTATTTAGAAACAGAAATAACATAAAATATAATCAAACTCATCAATATCAAACTGTTGCAGTCCGCTGCTGGACATAGGTATCTCCTAATGCCCTGAGTAGGTACGATCCTCATCTCAATCTACCTACTTAATGGTAAGTAAAACACTACAAAGATAACAACAAACAATTTACTTTACACATTATATAAAAATATGTAACATTTACCTATATGTAACAATCTACATTGGTACACTAGTCCATAACCTTAAAGTTAAAACTGGTTATAGCTTTTACGCCCCAAGTTCTAGAAATCTAAGAATTTAAAAAGGGATTATCTATCATATTAACTACCAATTAAAACAAAAAATATCCCAAAACTCGAAATTTTATCAGCGGTACAAAAATCCCATACAAGCCTGCCGTTTGCCATTCAGTAGCGTATGTCAATCCGACACATCGTCGACCTTCTGATAATTTTTGTCGTTGACAGATGACAGAATGTCACCTTCCTAGTGGATTTGATTGATTCCACAAGCCCACACCAGTTCCAGAACCAGTTTAGTTATGGAAGCTACATGTCTATTTAAAAGCTTATTTAGCTTGCTAAGCTATCTTCCAAAAAATAAGTAATTAAAATCAAGACAGTTTTTTGCTCCCGCAATCTCTTTAAATCCAATCATCCTTTCTCTAATCAAAACAAAATCTAATCGAAAAAACATTACTTTTACATTAATGTCAAATTAATAAGGCCAGCAATATCAACAGTGGAAAAAAAGCAAAAGTCTTCAAAGTTTACTTGTCTAATTACTTAATAAGGCCAGTGTTAATAGCAATCAAAAACACAAATATCATGTGACTGCTTACGCAATCTGTGCACGGATTAATCTTAATAATGCGACCTCTTCACAGTTTCACACATGATCTATCTTCACAGTAAACATCAGTCCTCGATGAGAATTTGTTGCTTTACGACATCCATATCTACTAATATTGTATATGCGAAAGCAACTGTCTGTCTGTTACGTTTTTATCTTAACAAAGAAAAATGTGCCTAGACTCTGGCCAACTTTGCTGGGGTCGCCTTCATCTTCCCTTTTTTATCCGGATTCAGCTAGATGCCAGTATTTTTCATTTAGATGCCTATCTGAACTCTGCATCAAATTAGCTGGGTAAAACCAATGAGATTTTACTAATAGAGACGTCATACTCATTACAAGTGTGTTGCCAGTGAGTGTTGTTTCTTATGGGACAAGAGGTGGTCGCTCACAATAGGCCTTATCAGAAAGCTTAATGTCACCCAAAGGGCAATGGAGAGGGCTATGCTCGGAGTTATATAGTTAGGATATCCGCAGGAGAACCAAAGTTACTGACATCGATCGAAGAATTGCGAAACTAAAATGGCAGTGGGCAGGGCACAATGCTCGCAGAACGGATAGCCGATGGGGCGAAAAATTTCTGGAATGGTGACTGCGATGCGAGACGCACGGGATCGGTCAATGTGGCGATGGCTGGAGGAGGCTTATGTCCAGCGGTGGACGTCTTTCGGTTTTAATGATGATGATAATGATGACTCATTACAAAGAAATAAAATCATGGCGATATTTTACTCTAGCTACCTATGGAACTTGGCACTTTATTTCTATCACTGAGTAGGTTAACATATCACAGAGATATAAATAAGACCCCGTTGTCAGAAAGAGATAAACATACTGTTCAAACTTACGTTCTTGTCGCAGCCAGACGCAGGACGGACTGAGTTCACTCAAGCTGGTCAGCTTGTGTTTGTATTGCCGCGCAGATGTCGGTAAAACGTATCTACCTCACTATATATATAACATCATTGGGTAACACGATACCTCTTGGCTACACTACAATCAGATTTCAGTTTTCTGACTACCCGTAACGACTGTCTCATCATCATTCATCACATCATTCATCACCAAAGTAAAATAATAATAATAATATTATCAGCCTTCTAATGTTCCCACTGCTGGGACACAGGCCCCTTCTCTGTGATAGGGAATGGGCGGTAATCCACCACGCGGGCCCGGTTCGGGTTGGTGGATGTCACACGTCTTAAAATTTTTGGTTCTAGGACATGCCAGTTTCCTCACGATGTTTTCCTTCACCGTTTGGAGAGCAGTGGTGATGAAATCATTTACACAAAGTAAAGCGCCTGCCTGGTTTCGAACTCACGACTTACAACTTGTAAGACGCGGTGGCTACCATTGGGCCACCACTGCTCTCAACGACTGTCTAAGATCTACAAAAGACAGCCGACCAACGGAGGCACCGTTGGTTTCAAGAATCATCTTTTTTCATCACGGAGAGTATGTTTTATTGGTATAATTGCCGACGTCCACGCAAGCGATGCCGCTGGCAGAAGCTAGTTATAAATACAAAAACATTGAAACAATATTGCGTTAGTCCATCGTGTACATACTAAAAGGCCATCCCAATTAAAGTAATCGACATTTGCATAGAAAATGCGCGTATCAATACGAATTTACGGATGAGATAGGCTTTTGGTGTGGTCCAAGTTAGAAGCTGGTGGACCTGTGATTTTATTATGATTCAATCCAAAGCTATGCACGCTGGGTCAGATGTCTATAATCACATATCGAATAATAGCCGAGTAGCCAGTCATCTCCCTGCGGCCCAGCGCTGTAGCTCAGTCTTGCACGCGAGTCCCAGCATTATGCTGAGCGATGACCGCTTTGTGTTTGTGGCGCATACTCTGTATTTGTTTTTAAGTTTATCCTTTGGTTTTATATGGTATGCGTCGAGCCTGGCGCAAATAAACGTTTTTCTTTCTTTCTTTCTTTGCCTTAACACTTACTATAAGAAAAAAAACACCTTACCTAGCTGTAACTTCATCTCGTGGTACTCGACCACTATGTGATATTTAGATGGCTGAAAACTGGTATTCAATTCATTTTCATATTTACTGCAATATAGATACAGTTAAGGTTTTGTTTTGGCCTCGACTTCTTCCTCTTCTTTCCCTAGTCCCCTTATTTGGGATCGGGTCCTTTAATTTTCCTGTGCCAAGTTGTTCTGTACTGGAAAATTGGCTTTGACTAAAATAGCTTGATAATAATTTCTCGCTGTTTTATTTTCCTCTTCAAAAACCAGAAACTCATTCCCCGCTTCAGCTTTTAACTTAACTCCCTACAATATTGTAACTACTCGTCACCTGATTAGCTCGCCGCTCACGGCGGTCGTTTTTCCTCTAAAATTAAACAAATCCACAAACGACGGCGTTTTGTCAACTCGTGACTGTTGCCAAGGCCGTGGTGATCATCAGCGGTTTAGGGTTGACAGTGCTATGGATGAATAGTTTCGTAAATGGTTCTTGTTTAAACTTTAATGCTGTGCCTGTATAATGGGAAATTTTCTTTATACCTACTTACACCTATTACCGACTTCATGTTGTTAAGATCAAGCATATAGGCATATAGGTGAGTTTTAAAAATATGACAACTACTTCGAAGAATAACCGTTGGTCTGTCCTCTGGCTCCAAATAAGTGACACTCAATCAGCAAAAGCGTCGCGATAGCGATTGTAAAAAAACCAGCCAAGTGCGCGTCGGACTTCGCACATTTAGGGTTCCGTACCAAAGAAAAATCTGATTTATCAATAGTAAGTAGAGTATACGCAATAATAAACATTATCACCAAATTTCAAGTTCGTAGGTCAATGGGAAGTAAAAAAATTCTTGGGAACAAAATTTTGTGACAGACGACGGACAGACTGACGCACTGAAAGGCGGACAGACAGACGGACACACAGACAGACAGATAGACTGTCAAGAGTAAATAGGTTACTTATAGGCAAGTGTACTTCACGTAGACCACACCTTCGCTTACCATCAGGCGAGATAGTGGTCAAACGCGAGCCTATCGACAAACAAAAAAAAAACAAAAATCCTCCTTTTTGAGGTCGATTGAAATGTCAAAAATGTATAGGATTCAAACCTTCTAATTTGGCATTTCAGTCCGATAGTGTGAATTTTTGTCTGGAGCGTCTGTACTTGATCTGAAAATGATGAAAATTCTTTCTTCAGCCTGGTTAACCGCTCCAATTTCTGAAATGAAAATAGGGTAGTTGACAAAAAATATCTATTTAGTCCGTCAGTTAGATAACCTAGAAATATTGGACAAGTATTTTTTTCTTTTGCCAAGTATGAAAAAAATTGCGACGATACAGTGCGTTGAAATACCGTGTGACGTCACTGTGTGCTACACTTTATACTGACAAAGTGACGTCACATGCCCCCTGAACTTTGATGCGCTTTATCTTTGTCAGCTTTTATTTTTTTGATAAAGTTAAAAATACGGGTCCAATATTATCAGATAAACTCACTCACGGACTGAATAGAATTATCTTTTTTATAACCAGGAAACATCCCTATAATATAACAAATATGTCTACAAACCAAGAGCGCGCAAAATGCCTTGTTTCGCTGTTGATAATAAAATTTATTCAAACAATAACCAGCAGCTTAGGCGCTCTTAACAATTTGAAAAATGAGAGTTTTATTTTATGAAAATTTTTGATCCCAAAACTGGACATAAATAAAGCTAAAAGGAATCAGCAGTGCTTGAGGTCGGTTCAAAACCAGGGAAGAATAAATGTGACTTTTAAAATTCATATGTTCTTTCTAAGAGTATCTTGGACAGCGCTGATATCGGTAAAGGCAAACATTGTGAGGAAACCAGCCCCCGTACTCTGACGTGTCAAAACTGGGTCCATATTGGCTCACCTAAAGTTCTTTACCCGAAATTGTTCTTCCTAACGATTTGTAATCCGAATGATCACTCTAAAAATTTTCATCCTAAAGTTTTCATTCATACTATTTGTAGTGCTACCGGCGATGTTCATAACACTCATGTTTCCGAAAGTTGTAATTAATAATATCATTAATGTAAATATATTTAAACTCCTACTGTTTTTTATCATAACGCTTTTATCCCTAAACATGATTACCATAATATTTTCACTCATACTCAGAAAAAAACATTTACCAAGTGTAATAAAAAATATATGTGGGTAAAAGATGATATTTATAGTTTTAATTTGAGGGATGATTATTATTTGGGGTATGCTTTGCATAACGTACTGAGTTGTTAAGTTCATGTCGGTTTATTATCATTACGTGCATGTTTGTGTTAATGCTTTATTAATATAGAGAAAAATATTTAATATCATTTAAAACCAGTCGCGGAGGATTAAAATTAGACGTACATGGATTTACATATGAAAAAACCGAATAACAGTGGATAAACAATATTGGGCGTGTGAATTAAGAAGCAACAAAAAGTATAAGTGTATGGTTAAAATTTCGATTATATGCCGTTGATTTTTGGCGCGGATAGGGTAGAGGGGGGATGGGGGGAGGTTTGGCTACCCCTCAGTACCACACCAACCACTCGGAGCCCTATAGTTATGGAGATATCCATGGTTAAATTTTCAGGTTAGAATAAAAAAATCCACAAATTTCCATCGATTTAAGGGGCGCGAAAGGGGGAAAGGGAAAGGAGGGTAGAGGGGCTACCTCACTGTACCATCCAAATCCCACGGAACCCCATGGTTATGGAAGATATCCATGGTTAAAGTTTAAGATTTAAGCAACTAAGTCGACGGAGCCCCGTTGCGCGGCGCTCCTATTTCTGTCTGCAGGGTCTAAAGTAACCTAACATGAAGGAGATGACGGTAGCTGCGTTCGCTCGCTTTGCTCGCTCACTTCAGCTTCCGTCATCTCCTTCGAACCTAACCTATCCGTGTCGGGGTGCCCTAAGTTCCCGAGCTCGCTTCGCTCGCTCTTGGACTAATTCTAATTTTTTTACCTCACGAAAAACATACAAAAAAACATAACATTGCTGAGTCTTAAAATTTTTTATAAAGCTTTCTATTTATGAGTACTACCTACAAAAATAAAATTAACTTCCAAATCAACGGCAAATATGATAGAATTAAATATATATTGAATTTTAAAGCAAAATACAGCAATAAAAGTGATTATTTGAAAGCTAAACGCCGCTAAGCCGCTAATATTAAACTAATTTAATTGAAATGTGTATATGAAAACATGTATTTATTTGACTACTTGTACCATGGTACCTGTTATTCTTATATGTTATACATGTTATGTGAAAATAAAGTTACGCAAAATTAATGTATATAATACTGATTATTATGAATAAAAAGAAATCTAAACAAAAAAGATATGACTTTGAATAATAGTGTAAAAGATAGTTATGTTGAGAAAATATAGGAAAACAAATAAAAGTATAATAAATGTTTATTGCTACTGACATTATGAAGTTGAATGCTTCTGAATTATGAACATTAGAGACAGAGTAGTTAGGAATTGTGATTGTTAGGATGAAAAATGTTAGGAAGAACATTTTCGGATTTCCAATTATCGGACTTGAAATTTATTTATGAAACTTCTATCATAGTTCGACTGTAAAAAAGAGTCATAATTATGTATACAAATCATATACATCTTTCCCTTACGCACACTGGAAATAATCTTGCTCTAAGAGCTTATGGTCACCCCCCAGGAACTTCGCCAACCGAACCCTAGAGCAAGCGTGGTTATTAATGTTCATACCTTCTCTGTATAAGAAGACGCCTAATCCCGACAGTGCAACGGCATTAGGCTGGTATTATTATAAAAGGAATTAAGTAAATTAGGTAACCGTTTCGTTAGTATATCCACGGGCTCCCAACGCAAATAAAGAAAATTTGTTTCAAATTAATTGCACTAGATGGCGTGATAAGCTTCGATTTGTTATAGAGTTTTTGTGAAATATAAACATTTTCTAGAAACGATCATAAAAAATGTGTGTTCTTGTTAAATTACCTCTCCTAAGCACAAAATTAAGGAATATTGGGCTCTCAATTCTCATTTCAAAAATTATTTGAAAGGCTCATTTAAAATTGATTCCAATAGGTTTTAAATTTCTGAGGCATCCACTCGATTTTTTTAATTTTGTATCACATTTTGGTACAATGAAACTGAACTGTAAAAACGTGCAAAAATTATTATAAAACAAATCGTCGCTGTATATAAAATAAAGTATTAACGAACCGAGTAAACCATTTTACTTGCAAGTCGCTGCTAACACCATCTATATCTGTGGAACGGAACCAATCGCGATCGATGAAAATGATGATGATGATGATGAATGATGTTCTTATATAATAATCAGTTTAATAAGACGAACAACGCTAGTTAAGTCAGCAGGGTGTCTTTGTATGTGATGAGGCATCTGTATGCTATTATCATGTTATCTCTGGTATATCTATGATCCATACTTTTTTTAATCAGTCATCATATATATCTTATAATTTGTCGCCAAAAGTTCACACAATATTCATGATGTTCGTAACGGTGTCGTTGATATTCAAAATACCAAGAAAATATGCAAAAGTCATGATTTAATATGTAGAAAACAGATAATATTCAGTCTATTACTTTATTGCATTTAATTTATCAATTAGTTAAACCAATAAATCTTCTCACGCAAAATCAATTAACTTTGAGACATGCAAATTTTATTTTGATTAGATATTTTGAAGTTACGGTGAAAGTACCTACATTTATGAATGGGATACAATAATAGCTGTAAGAAATTTGTATTTAATTTTTCATTCATACCTGACATTATTGTGTTTCTTGTCCATTATTTTATTACTGTCTGATTATTTTCATAGAAGAAAGGCGTTTCGACAGACTATTCAAAAATGTCCTAGAAATTATTTTGATAGATTTTTTGTCTGTCTGCAACATTGCACTGTTGCGTTGCAAATATTTTGACAATATCACAATAGATACCTATCATCCGGGTCTTTTAATTGAACCTTAATTTTTCATTGTAATATTTCTGCTGATTCTCACTTCAAAGTATTAACAAAATTACAAGCTTTTGTTTAGCTTAAAATCTTTTCATTTGAAAAGTGATCATGTACAGTCTAAGAACGAAAACGTTCAAGATATGCAGTTTGATTTATATTTGACCTTAATTTATCTCCAGCTAATTTTGCCAATATTTTTCATGAACATTGCAGTTCGAAAAGAAGATTCGCGCCTATGCGGGCAAGGAAACTGATACACTGTATAAGTTGCACCTACTTGAGAAATTTAGATAATAGGTACCCCGGTTACAGACCAATAACAACTACAAATAACATTGTTAAGACTAACAACAAACTTAGGATCAACAGTTCCTCCAGTTAGCCCTACGCCACTGATGACAATAATTTGCGATCACAGCAGATGACGTCACAGGGCGTGCATCGCTGCAACCTTCACGCCTGTCAAGTCAACTGATTGCGAGGTACTAAGGCGCTTTTATATATCATCACATGCGAATCCATTACTGTCAAATTCTATCAAAATACCTTGTGATATATTAAAACTAAATGAAATAAAATTTAAAACTTTTATTAAAAGCACACTTTGTAAACAAGAATATTACAAATTAGATGATTTTATTCATGATACGAGTAAGAATGTTTGTAAACATGCTGGTCCTGCTCCATAGGGCAATCTTCAGTGTGGACAAAATCAAACTGGCTATTTTATATTATATTCATAATTATAGAAATGCTTCTTTTTTTTTACTTCTCTTTTTTGTTTAAGCAATTGACTCACACACTGCTCCGTGGTTATTGAATTAGGTAATTTACCTATGTTTGCAATATTTGTAAGTATGTGAAAACCATGTTCCTATTTATCAAATGAATGAATTTACCTGTTAGCGCTTGTAATACTTTATATCATCTATACATAGTATTAGTTTGGGTGTATCGCCCTCACTTATATGAATTAATGTATGTATGTCTTCTTGTCCGTTCTTCTCCATAACAAGCTACTTTTCCGAATGGACGGTAGAATCAACTATTATTAATTTTAAATTTTTGACGTTCAAGTTCACGTTTAATAACCTAATTGAAATAAAGAAGTTTTATTTGTTTGTAAATCATAGCTTCTTACGGTTCCTTCCACCAAAATCAACAAACTTAGAAACTATACAACAAAGGACCAGTAACTAATCCAGTCAGCCAGCCCTACGCCACTGATGACAATTGCGGGTAATCACTGCAGATGACGTCACGCGGCGTGCAGCGCTGCAACCTTCACGCCTGTCAACTGATTGCGAGACATTCGATTCGAGTTAGGAACCACACACACTAGAGCGGCAGTCGTGCGATGCGTAACGCGAAGGTATAAAAAATCACGATGATCGTGATGGTACTTGGTATAGTAAACATTGTTAGCAGGTGGTTTATGTTTAAGTGATTAATGTGTATTGAATGACTTAATTCTGCCATCACCTGAGAACTTTACAGCTACTCGTAGATCTATATTCACTATGGTAAGTATATAAAGTTCTCAGAAAATAAAGTTATGACCAAATAAGCAATCTGTGGAACAAACTTAAAAATAAAATAGATTCTATCATCTTTCTGCCCTTGTCCCATATTACTTGGGGTCGGCGCAACACGTTTTCTTCTTCCTTACTGTCCTATATCCCCCGTCACGCCATCACTGATACCCTTTTCTTTCATATCGCACCTCACACAGTCAATCCATCTTTTCTTTGGCCGTCCTCTACCTCTCCATCCATCTACATTTACATTCATAACTCTTTTAGTAACATGCGTTTCATCCCTCCTCATCACATAACTATACCAGTACAAACGGTTTCCTTTCAACTTTTCTGTCACTGGCACCACGTTCAAACTTCCTCTAATATACTAATTTCTCACTTTATCCATTCTCGTCACTCCGCACATCCATCTCAACGTTCTCATCTCTGCTACATGCGATCTCTTTTCATCCAACTTTTGCACAGCCTAACATTCTGATCCATACAGTACGATAGGTCTAATCACGGACTTGTAAATTTTCCCCTTTAACTTGAGGGGCAATAGATTGAGGAAAATAGATTCTATACTTAAAGTTTTTATTACTAAGTAAACCATGGGTATTCTAGGCCCCATGTCAGTCACGGTCATTGGAAGACCCATAACAGAGACACATTAGTGTTCTGATGTAAATGACCATATGAAAAAAAGCATTATCTTGCTGTTATTTTTTACTCTTCCGTACTGTGAACATTCTTTTGGTAGCCTAGTATACCTCATCGCACCGCTGGGCTAAGGCTTTCTCAATATCTTTCTTGCGCCACTTGTATCCCACCTTTGAATGAAAAATCCAAAATAATATATTTATGACCTTTCAAAAATTGGTCCAAGCCAGATTTTCCGCGACCTCAAATCGGTTCGATGTGTGTAATGCTTTACTTAGGTTGACATTGCTCGTGGTCACATTAGTTGAATTAAATCATAATTTGGTACAAAAAAAGGCACAATAAAAACTCTATTAGGCATAATGTAAAATACAGTATGTCGGTCTATGATTACGTTCCATAGAATAGTTTAGACTTAATGGCGACCTCCGAATTAGTGAATTTTGGCATTCTATGACATTGTATGTAATGTAGACTTAAGTAGTAGGTAGGTACTTGACATTATCCATGCAATTGTCAAAGGTTAATTTATTTTTAACTATGTGTAGCTCTAGCAGCGTGATATGGTTTCGGTCTTCTGGGATTTGGAGTACAGTAGACTGTAGTGTGTAGAAATTATGCCTAGATGCCTTTTGCCAATGAACTTCCATGAATATTTTAAACGATTTTACGTTTATCGTTTATCGTTCACTCCAAAATTGAGAAAAGGTAGAGAGAACGAAGATATCATTGTTTAGTCATTCATCATCATCTTCTTGCCCTTATCCATAGCGTCTTGTCCCCTGTCTCGCTATCACTGACTCCCTTTTCTTTCATATCACTCCTCACACAGTCCATCCATCTTTTCTTTGGTCTTCTTATACCTCTCCTTCCATCCACATTTACATTCTTAGCTCTTTTATACGTTTCATCCCTCCTCATCACATGACCATACCTCCTCATTGCATTGATCAGTCACTTTAAGGTTTTGTTTTATCCATAAAAATTACTTATATCTTATACTTATATCAGCGATAACAAGTTGAAAATGTTTTTAAATTCTTATGCACCACCAAAATGAGGTCAATATTAAAGACAGACATAAATCTAAATAGATAACGCAAGTCCCTCCATATGTATGAAAACCAAGCGCGCCACTTTTTTCACACACGATCTAAAAATAAATTTACTTACCAATGAAAGAAAACATTTCCAATACTTTTTCTATACAGTATTTACAGCTCAATATGGCATAGTTAGGCATTTTTCTAGACATCGGTGGATTTCCGTTGCCGATAATGCTAAATGAAAAGCTCAAAGTACGATCATTGATCGTTATTTTACTCCGTTTTTGACACGCGAAGTACATACAATCGCGTCATCTAGTTAGATTTATATCTGTGATACCAAACAATTTGGATTTTCGACAACCTCTTTTTGCGTATAGAATACATTTTGTCAGAGTCCCATTACAAAAACGTGCTACAGATGTTCAAATGCAGATCATTGCGCTAATCGTGCCCAACCGTTCGTCTTTTGTTTGTAAGCATTGTTATTGCTATTGTCTAATCCTCTGATTGCTATCAGAAGATATTGATCATATTCATGATGAAATCTGTCCGTCTGTGATGCGAGTCGTGTGGGCTCCATCATCTGTTTGTGAAAGTAAAACATGGTACTAATCAGCATCAAATTGTGTGTAGGCTACCTACTTGACAAGTACTTTGGAAGTACTCATTATCGTAAAACTAAAAACAAGGTGTACCCGGTAACCAATACATCAATTTACTAGTTTTAATCACGTATGGTAAAAGCCGGCTAGTTACCACACTTTTTGAAATCTCGCTGTACAAAAAGCAAAATACTTTATTTGTAAAACTGTCTGTTACTTTTGGTTTTTATATACCAATTTTACGACGGCAGCAAAATTGCTAGTTTTCAGGAGAGCGTTTTTAACGCGAATATGGTATAACTTCTACAAGAACAGTTAAGATCAGGGGAAAGTCAAAAACATTATCTTGAATATTACCTTGCGGACCTCTATATTTTGGAACATCTGTCCCACATTCCCCAATGTGGGATATATAGTTGCCTAATCCATGTAAATTACGTTTAGGATAGATGCCCCACCGAGAAACAGAAAATCTCCATCCCGCAACAACTTTGATCGCATTTTGCCTTCCCATGCAATCGCAGAGAGACATGAGACACGATCAACTTAGTGATAGTTGGAGCATCTTTCGATAGATTAATAAAATAGCATGCGATTCATCCGTAGAACTAAATTAATTACAATTGGGGCAACTATACCTCTGGGATTATTTGTATTATTCTGAGATGAAACATCGCAAAAAACCAAGAGGTCAAAGTCTCTTTGCAAGGTCTTTACCTTACAATTAAAGTAACAGTCAAATCATATAAGGTGGTCTTTTGAGGAAAGCATCTCACAGATTTGAATGGACCTGTCCAGATTGTGCAAGCATTTGTCAGATATCGTGTAGCTTACCTCAGAACTTTAAAAGGAGCTCAAAGTTTGGCGAACAATACTATATATGGTGCATAAACTATTTTCCATCAACCTGCAATCACCAAACACCTTCAAAATGCCCATTTTCCTGCAAAAGAAACTTCATTGTTAAAAACCATTCTCTAATTACGTTTCGTAAGCTCCCACATTCCCATAACGAACCTAATTTCATTATTTTAACAGAACATATTCACAGAATGTTGCAGCGAACTATTTCTCTTCAATCAACACATATGCATTAAAACTTAAAGCAAACACTAGGTCGGTGTTACGAAAATTTTAATATGGGTGAGAGTTCCGTATGTTGGTGATGGAATTTTTGCTACACAATTTAGTAGATAAATAAATAAAAAGCCTTTTTAATTGATAGGTACTAAATATCACTTGTACACATCCAAAGAGCCCAAACACCATAGTGTTTTCTTTGCTGGTTGCGGATTTACTATGACTCTTCATCAATCTCAATCTTCCGGCTGCATCATGAGATCAGCTCAATAGCACTGTTGTTCTATCTCACGACGGCAGATTTGTCTTAGTCGTATACACATACGAAGGCAAGGTAAAAAAAGCAAGCAAGCAATCAAAAGGAAGCAATCAAAAGCAAGCAAGCTTGTATAAAATTGAATGTTGGCCGCTATGCCAGCATTCAGATTTTTGAGATAAGACATAATACAAGTGTTGGACAAGAGCTGGTAGAAGTTGCTAGAACACAAAATAATGAAAAGGTTAAAGAGTTGTTTCATAAAACCCCCTTTTAGATAACGTTTGTTCTCTTATTGAAAAAGGTGTTCCTGTGAATTTTACCCACTTATGTAAAAATTAATGAAACCAACCAAAGGTTTTTTTCCGGAACCGCGGATCTCCAAAAAACTAACGAAATAAACAAACGGACCAGAGACAATGAGCGTAGCATCATGAATCATAGAGTTTGGCAACACACGCTAATGGTACCAGTACCATAGACTTTTAGTTGTTATGAAATTTAACTGAAATGCGTTTCTTAACTACGGGTCATCGATCAAAAGTAGTGCAGCTAGATTTTTGCGAGGTCGGATCTGATTTTGAGTCTAGATTCTGAATGATAAGCTCCTTATTGATGAGTTGTTGTTATGTTATTGATGTTTCTGAAAAAACCGAATGCTTGCTTAATATAAATTTGTTACAAGTAATTACTAGGGGTGATACGAGAAGTATAGGACTGGTAGAAGTGATGACGATTGAAGGAGGCCTATTTTGTTCAGCAGTGGACTTGTTTCTGCTGAAATGATAAGTGTATTTTATACTGTGTATGTACAGTCAAACGGGGTGAATAGGAACAAAACTTGAAGGGAAATTTCAAAAAATTGTTTGTAACATTTTAGTAAGTACTCCAATATATTATATTAAGTCATTATTTTAAAAATCGATGCTTTGTTTCAAACCAATAAAGTGGTATCACAGTTAAAATTCCCTTCAAAGTATTGTTTCTATTCACCCCTGCGTTCCTATTCACCCCGTTCGACGGTACACAATATATTTATAACATATTATATCCCTCAAGAGAGTAGTGGTGGCTCAGTGGTAACAGTCGCGACAGTCAGTAGTAATCAGTAGGTCGTGGGTTCGAACCCAGGGAGGTGCTTTACTTTGCATATGGTAAAGGAAAACATCGAAGGAAAGTTATGTCTTAGAACCAAAAATTCGAAGGCATGTGATATCCACCAACCCGCACTGGGCCTGCATAGTGAATTACAGGCCATGCACTCCCACAGAGAGGAGACCTGCACGCGCGAGGGATCTAATGGGAGAACAAGTGCGGCAAAGTGGGTCCATCTATCCTATCCTATCCCTGAATAAACTAAGTTTACTAAAATCCAAATTTTTTGAGTTTTCCGCACTTTCCCTAAGATGACTATAGATCTTCGTTGTACTAATATTTTATTTGGAAATCATTCAGGTACTATTTTGCCATTACAATGTGTTAGCCTGGAATTCCTTTTACCCAATTCTGACTTCCTGATCACCAGTTATGCACCTATGTACATATTATACTTGTTATAGTATAGGGCAGTTTTTTTTTTATAACCTTTAGACTAAATTATTTTTTGTCCGTTAGGTAGATTAATAAAAAATATTGGACACGTATTTTTCTTTTGACATGTAAACTTAAAGTGACAACGATATAATGCGTTGGAATTTCGTGAAACGTCACGTCGCTAGTACACTTTGTACTGCCATAGTGACGTCACAAGCCCCCACTTCTGAACTTTGATGCGCGTTAACTTTGTAAATTTTTATTGCTTTGGTAAAGCAAAAAATACGCATCCAATATTGATAATCTCACTGACGGACTAAATAGAATTATCATTTTTCTACCCAGGAAACATGCCTATTATACTTGAAGAGATATTGTTATGTATTTCTACAATTACTATTTCCAAAGGAATCCGACATTGGACTGTCATCTTTACTTTATGAGGACCGGTTCTAATGTGACATCAAGGTTTATATCAACAATTCTTCCTGTAAGTATCAGTAATAAATTGTAAATGAGAGGTATTGCATGCCTTTTGTAATTCTATTCAATACAGTGAAAGCTGTATGGTGTCTCCGATGTACCCATAAAAAGGGAGATGATTACATTAATATTTGCATAACTGGGTTTTAGCAGCTTTACTGTCGTCCGTATTCACTGTGACAAGGCGTGTCTGTCAATTTAAAAAACTATTTTAACGACTTAGGAAGACTTGTAGATCAAAACACGACAACATTATATTATGTATGCTAATAACTGCGATCACTATTTTCCACTACATACTTACATAAACTCACGCCTTTTTCCCATGGGGGTAGGCAGAAACTACATAACGCCACCTGCTACGATCCTTACATACTTCTTTTGCTTCACACACATTCATACATCTAGTCATACACACACGTCGGTTATGGGTACTGCGCACTTGGACTTTCTGAAGAACATCACCTATAAGGTCTATGTATGTCTTTCTTTTTCATATTGTCTTTCTTCGTCCCCTCCCGGCGTTTCCATTCACGTCTGCCTTGTAAATACCTTTCGTTAGTCGCCTTTCATTCATCCTCTCAACATGGCCAAACCATCTTAGCATACTCTTTTCAATTTTAGTCACTACACTTTTCTTTTAAACCACAACGTTGTCTTATTACATCATTCCTCAATCTATCATTTAAAGTTACACCACACATACTCCGCAAAAAGCGCATTTCTACTGCATTAATCCTACATTCATGTCTTTTTTGCCATACCCAACCTTCATTTCCATACATAAGTGTAGGCACCAGCACGCTGTGAACGGCGAGTCGAGTCGAGTAAGTATTTATTGATATTTTTAAGTATTTTCCACTAGTTGGGTAATTTTTCAGAAACCCAACTTCAACTAAGTTTTCGACGGAAAAAGAGGGGAGTTATAAGTCTCACGTGTGTCCCTGTGTATCTATCTGTGACATTATAGTTCCTAAACGAATCAACAGATTTTGCTTTAGTTTTTTTGTTTGAAAGGTGACTTTTTCGAGAGTTTTATGTTTGATGAAAATCGGTTAAGCTTCTCTTTGATTCGGAGTATTTTCGCAAGATGTCGTGTTATCATTACGTGTTTCGATGGATTGTCGATCAAAGCGTGTTTAATACTAGATAAATTATGTAGTATAAAGGGGTATTTGTGTCGGGGGTTTTTAATTATAAAATGTTTCTTGTCTTGTGCCAATCCGCACGGTCATATCCCTTGACGAGATTCTGCCCGCGATGCCAACTATGTCTGCTTACTGCACGACCAAAATTCCTGTTACCAGTCTTTCGATGCCACTCGGATACCATAATTATGTCTTGCCCAACTCCATTTGTATTTTACAACTTATTTTCGGACTAACTGTGCTCGCGGATTCGTGTCCGCAAACTGCCTATCCTACCCTACCTATCCAACGTACCTACTATTTTTTTTCTAGGGTAATTCATTCGCGTAAAATCTTAACACAACCATTCCGAAAATGACATCAAACGCACAACGCCATCTGTCGAATATGGAGTTCAACTGTCCGAGTATCTGAATTGCGTGTGTTGTGATATTTTACTTCTTGAACACTTTAAATTCATCTATAACTTTTGATAGAGTGAACCGATTGCGATGAAACCAAAACTAAGTAATACTCTAAGTTACGCACAATTTTTATGTATAAAAGTTATCAACATTGGTTTCGTACATTTTACACGACGCGTGCACAACTAAACAGCAAACAGATAATCAGACAAAAAATCCAAAAATGCTGCCAATGGGTTCTGTTGGTTTATCTTTTAACACCCCGGCTATTTTTTTTGAAAATATATTCGATGTTCAAAAACGACTTTTCTACAGATTATTGGTATTTATGAATGGTATTAATGATATCTAAGAACCTTCGTACGTCTTCGGATCTCGATGTTCGGGCCATAATTAACTATATACTCGACAAACTACATAGCACTGCTTTACTATATTCTTAATCATGGACATCGTAGTGACTATAACATTTTGCTTCTCTCAAATTAGCATAAATTGCCTTTTAAAGTAACATAGGCGATCAGAGGTCAAACTTGCGACTTAAAGGCTATAAATTATATGAAACTTTTGTCACCTAACTTATAAAGACATGCTGTGGGTTTCTGATTTATCTCTTTTAATTTTAACTTAAAGATTACTGCGATGACTTAAAGATTGCGTCGTAATATGAGTAGCAAATAATGTAAGATGGTAATAGGTAAATATCTACTTAATGGAAGCCGTAAAAGGAAAAATAATTCTATGTCCCTTATAATTAAAAATGTAATATTCGTAGTAGCTGATTGGATGATTTTATATTTGATACTAGCTGTACCCCGCGGCTTCGCTCCCGTGGACCACCCCCGAGACCCGTTTTAGGGATTAATAATAATAAATAATAAAATAAAAACATGTACCAAATATTTACAAATTTACAGATAACAATTAAAAATAGCCTATGTCACTCAGGAATAATGTAGCTTTCTATTGATGAAAGAATTTTAAAAATCGGTTCAGTAGTTTCGGAGCCTATTCGGTACAAACAAACAAACAATAAAATCTTTTCTCTTTATAATATTGGCATAGATTTAGTGTCTCTTTACAAAATATTTAAGTACGTAGGTTCATAGCCGATCTATAACTGTAGGGACGAGACACACATTTATATGCGGGTAATATAAATGTGTGTCTCTTTTATCATTGTCATCCTTGTTTCATCCACTGAATAGTGGAAGCCTATCCCTTCTGTTCTATGCTTCTCTGGCCTGTACGAGTCTCATTCAAACCTTTCCCTGCGATATTGTGTATTCGTCTAGTCATCTGGCTGCTGTTCTGCCATAACTCCATCTACCACGTCTCAGCAACCATTCCGTTAGAATTCTACTCCATCTGCACACATCACGTCTAACCAAGTTATATTTTCTAATTACTTGGACGTAGCAAACATCATTGTATACAACTTTGACACTTTACCGTATATATTTCTCGTATGTCCTTGCAGGATATGGAAAATACATTACAAAGTAAGTAAATCTGGTCCGTTCGCTATCAGAAACCACCTTACATACATATTCACATTTAGCTACTACATATTATATATTCTAGACCAATTAGCATCCTCATAGAACGCAAGGACTTTCAAGTAATATTTACAACCTAAAACATAAATTATTGCCTACATTAGTCTATTAATATGATTGTCTACTGATCAATAAATATGTAAGTTTACGATAAGTTTCCTATGGCCACACAGCCATTATTGTACAGAAGGTTCATTCCATAAAATTTCGATCTAGCTTACACATTGCATTATTAATATTAGTTAGTTGTACTTTAGCAATAGAGCCTTTAGTGTAACAATATTTTAAATAAAATTATCTATAGATATTATGGTATTACTGTTAATGTGTTTAATACTTTATTCCTGTACGTAGTATAGTGTGTAGTGCTATTCTGGGTGCAACGTCCTCACATATATGAATTTATTAATGTATATACTTATGTAAATATTGTAAAACACCTATTTTTTAAAAGAGTAAGTATGGAGATTCTTCTCCACAACAAGCTACTTTTCCGAATGCACGGTAGAATCAACTTTTATTACTTGTAAATTCTAATCTTAATTTTTGTTTGACGTTCAAAAGTGCCGTTTATTGGCCTAGTTGAATAAATAAATTTGACTTTGACTTTGAATATGGTATCAACAAAACTTTCAAGCTTTAAAAGATATATTTGCAGGTCGTTGGAGGTAGTGGGGTTTTCATTGTCATATTTCCAGGCATTTTTTTCTGTCGTGTCAGTCATTAAAAAATATTGTGTACTTAGACATTATTTACCTGTGACGGAACTCGCGCTGCATACCCTGCGCTGCGCTGTTTCTTCCTTTCTGGATATTCATTTATTGCTTTGCTTGCTGCATCTGCTACATTATAATTGTGACAGTCTAAGAAGTCCGACGACGTTTCTCAATTTGCATGCCGCGATAACTTTGTATGTAAGAAATTTAAATACCAAATTCATAATACTAATTAATTACCATGTTACCCATTAACTACACTTTAACAACGAGAATCATTCGTAAGCATCAAGTTTATATCTTTACAGCTTGCTATCCAACTTCTTAGATTGACACGACTAAGTTAACCTTTTATAGTGGATATCTCTTCTTTGTCAATATTGAAATGAATGTGTTCGGCGGCAAGTTGTGTCACTTGAAACGATATTAATATTCATAGTGATGACCGAAGAGATATGATATCCTTGTTCATCTCGCGTGTTTGAGTGCAAAATATGATAATGTAGGTGGCTACTGTATTCATTTTATTGCCTTGATAAAAAGATACCTATTGAATCTGTGTTATGTAGGTGATAACTGCCTCGTCCTTGATGTCGATCGTGATAACGAAAATTCGCCAAAAATCACTCAAATCGCGGATTGCGACGTCGTACAATCATACGTCTACCTGGGTGTCTTAATATCAAACCACAGTGGTTGCGGAGACGAGATCAAGCGACGCATAGCTATAGCCAGGTGTGCCATGGATAAGCTAAAGAAAATATCGAGGAATCGCAATATCACCAAAGCCACGAAAACGTGGCTCATACGGGCACTTGTGTTCCCCATATTTCTATACGCAGCCGAGACCTGGACGCTGAGAGACACTGAGAGGCAGAGAATAGACGCTCTAGAAATGTGGTGCTGGAGAAAAATGCTTGGAGTGTCGTGGACTGAGTCTCGCACTAATATATACTTCCTTCAAGAACTCGGTATCAGGCAGCGTCTATCGGCTACAGTCCCAGTTCTTTGGACACGTGTCCCGACGAGGCAACGCGACTCTATCGAGCGGCTTGTAGTTTAGGGTAGGGTGGCAGGAAAAAGAGCGCGCGGCAGGTCGCCCATGCGATGGACCAACAGACTAAGTCTGCAGTGGGAAGCTCATTGCATAAGTGCTCACGAATATCAGCCGATAGAGAGGTATGGCGTCGCATCGTTAAGCAAATTATGGCAACTCGAAGTCTCACTGCAACATGATGATCACGACCGTGTAGACCAAGAGTGTACCGACGAAGAAGAAGAAGAACTGCCCCATTAGTCTAGTGGTCGCTACTGTTAAGTATGAGACCTTGGGTTCGAATCCCTGGACGGGGAAAGTGTTATTGGGTTTTTCCATCTGGAATTTCCCAGTAGCAGAACGGGTTCTGGACTTGTGCTTGGTTGATGGCAATAGGCTCCCCTTACTACATGGGACTTAAACATAACTGGCGTAATGTGGGTGTAAGTACTACAGGTGCATCTCTGCCTCGAGGTCATGGGTGGTCTGTTGGAGGACTCTGTTCGCCCACCAAGTGACGCTCAGGGGAGGTGCTTTATTAATCTCCCCTGGAATGTGTCCTAACTGGCGTTGCACAGAAAGGGGTACCGGGGTGGTCTTTTGAGAGGTCACGGGCTCCTTTCTACATGCTGATGGTGATCACCGGGGTGGTTTTAGTGAGGTAAAAATCGCACACTCCCTTCGGTCACGGTCTTTTCCTCAAAATTTCAGGCGCCTTTTGGGATTATATGATACAGGAGAGAGCATCAAAAAGTCCTGACCTATTCCCAAATTATTATGTGGTCGCAGTTGTTCCGTTTATTTTCTTTAGCATTTTTGCATTTTCACATCGTCAGGAAATCTGCAGCCTTATTGCGTAATGAATTCGGCAAGGCAAAGGGCAAAGAGTATGAAAAATCGACCAATCATATAGACGGTCGCTTGTATATGCTAATGTAAGTCTGAAATAGCCAAGTCAGAGGCCTGTGGGGTTCCTAGAGGCGGCTTAATAAACTCTGACATTAGAGGTGGCCCCGTACTCACACGAAAAAGAAAAAGAATAGTTATTTGTTATACAAGAGTGCAAAGTTGCTTTTTAACCGCGTGTTCAATTTTGATGACCGAGCAAGCGAAGGATTCTAAAATTGAATCGAGCGCAGCGAGTGATTCAAAATTAGAATCCTGAGCGTTAGCGAGGGAATCAAAAGAGCACGAGGTGAAAAATCTTTGCACTCGAGTGCAACACGTAACTTTTCATTCCACCTCAGCGAGGAAATGACTAAATGCAAAAAAAAAAACGTTTACAATCACAAGATAGGTACACTTTTATTTCAGTTTAGGTATTAATTACTACATTATGACAGGTAAGTATTACAGAATAATCTTTAAATGATAACAAAATAATACTAAGGTTTATTTAAGAAAATTTTAAAGTAACGTTGCTACAGTTATTTAAATTGAGTGTAATATTTTTGTTTGGTACTGTAATATTGGTGTTAGTCACTTGTGCACTGTTTTTCGGTAAACTATCGTTCATACTTAATAGTTGTACCGATTCATCGGATTCCCTTGGCGTGAATGTTGGAGAGAGGAGATGGTTAGAACCGCGTACAAAGCAAATTGAAAAAAGAACACCAAGAAGGTTCCGAGTCTGAGTTTGATTTGATGATAAATTCGGCACCATAGAGGTAGCAGTAAATAGGTTTAATGTTTTTTTTAATTCACAAACTTAGTGCACACGATGTTCTAAATTCAATTTACTTTATCCTCTAGTGAATAAAAACGGCTTTTCCACTCAGATATTGAAGATTAAAAATACTCTTTCCGAGATGGTGGGATGAAAAAGTATTTTCCTAGCCATCATTTCAGTGTCTGACGTACGCTTTGCTTTTACCTATTACTACTGGTGACATGAGATTGATTTCGACCATCTCACGATATTTCTTGTTTAGAAAGTGATTTTTTTTTTGTTGAGAAAAGCAGAATTTTAATTTACACAATTTTCTTCTCTTCAGACTTAGGAGAGTCCTAGGAGAACAGTTTATGACTCTGTCTAACAACATATTTACGAAACATTTTTTTGTTGTCATACATTCAAGAATTTAATGATATAATCATTGCCTCAATAATACTCAATATCCAGCTGTGACACAAAAATCCAGCTTACGGAAATCGAACTGACGACCCACAACCACACATTCTTTCACAGTGCCATCACACCTCGCCCACTATTAATAAAAATGTCATCATTTCCATCATTCCTAATAGAATTAAGATTAAATACCGGTAGCTTACAATGATTCAAAAGTTAACGGTTTTTAGAATAAAAACATTGTGATGATTCGAGGTCGTAGGTCAATGTTCTTTCTAAGGATGTGCCAGTTTTTAATGATTTATTGATTAGTCCGTGGACATGCGGTTTATTTTTTTTGAATTACGAATTGCATTTGGAGCTCTGTTTTGATTAGTAAGATGCGGATTTGATAAGTAAAGCTTTATTTTTATTTTGGATTAGCTTTGCCCGCGATTTTGCTCCCGACAACTGCCTACCCTATCTACCCTACCCTGCCTACCTTATCTACCCTACCCTAACCTACCTACCTTACCTACTCTACCCTACCCTACATTACCTTACCTACCCTACCCTACCTTACCTGCCATTCCTGTCTACCCTACCTACATACCTACCCTGTCTACCATTTGTTTTTTCTTATTATTTTCTTTCAGAACCTTCTCCTAACAATAACAAACACTGAGTGAAATTTGGCATAGAGATAGATTATAGTGTGGAACAGCACATAGGATAGTAATAATAATAAATATTTGGGATTGAGCTGCTACAATTAATTTAGATTTTTTATATTTTGCACCGTGAATTTTGTTTTTAATTTTGATATTTTTTTTTGTTTTCTTGCAATGACAAGAATATTTACTTTTTAAAGTATTATATTATTTTATTTTTATTATTGTGAATGTGAAAACTATGTGTTTTTTTTTTGTTTTTGTTTTTTATTTTATCTTAGTTAGTTTTTACTCATGGTCTGGCAGTTTGAGTAGTTTATGCGGCCTACCCGAATGTCCTTTCTTTGGTATTGTTCGTCGAATCGTTGAGCTCCTTAAATTCTCAGTTGAGCTGCTCGGTTATTGACAAATTCGTGCACTGACTGGACAGGTCCACTCAATCTGGCTGGTTCTTTCCTCAAAAGACCATTGCAGACATCTGTCTACATGGTCTTCACATGATATAACCAAGATTTTGTCAGGACTTTAAAAGAGACTTTGACCTCTGAGTTTGTTTCGGCCTTTCTTCTCAGAGTAGTCAGATAGGAAACGCCGACCTCCTCTAGTTTAAAAAAAAATATGATCGACATGTAAAAGTGTTTGTACAAACCAACTTACAGAAATAAAATCATTTATCATTTATTTATCTCTCTCTTTTCTCTATCATATATAGGATACTTTGAAAACATTGTAATAATGTGGTACTATGGAGCTGGAGGGTGGGCATAGGAACTCCTAAACCATCCAAGATAGCATAATTATTTTTTCATCTTCATGTATTTTTTTTTGTTTTCATCATCATAAAATGTATATTAAAAAAGTGATATTTGGTACATTTAGTACCTTTCAGTTCAAAGTAATTGTTTAACAGGTTAACTGCCAGATGCCCGACAAACAATACATTTTCTATTGTGTCTCGTTCTCTGGCAGCCAAACTGTTAAAAAAATACTTAATTATTTATTTCAGACACCAAAACACAAGTCGATAGACAACTGCACCTCTATATTTAATAATGATCGTAACGTAAGTGAACGCGTGAGCGCAACATAAAATCCTACCATTGAGCAACATTAAACAAGACGTAATAATATAATTTAAAACATAGCTTTATTGCGCAAATCGCGACAAAATTAATATGTTCGTCTCTCGCCTTGAGACTGTCTCGCGAAAGGTCAGACCGTTGGTACAGTTGTGTACAGCAGTGGGTTAATAGGATGATAGGTAATAACGGTTGTGCGTGATTGTACCCGGGTCAGCTGTTTGGTAATAGTTTAAGAGATTATTTTTTGACGTAATGGATGCTCGATATGGATTGATGGATTTTAATTAATTTTTAAAGAAAACTATAAAAGCTACACACATTAAAAAAAAGTCTGAACTGGTAAAATAGATTCCTCTTTCTATTTCCCTGTGAATTATTAAAAATCATTAGAGCTAAGTAGTTTTTAAGGTTCCGTACCCAAAGAGTAAAAAAGGGACCCTATTACTAAGACTTCACTGGCCGTCTGTCTGTCTGTCACCAGGCTGTATCTTATGAACCGTGATAGCTAGACAGTTGAAATTTTCATAGATGATGTATTTCTGTTGCCGCTATAACAACAATTACTAAAAACAGAACAAAATAAATATTTAAGTGGGGCACATACAACAAACGTGATTTATTTGCCGTTTTTGCGATAATTGTACGGAACCCGTCGTGGGCGAGACTCGGACTTGGCTTTTTTTTTAGAACAACATATTTTTTTATTAATATTTTGCCCCACACTATGAATTTCTTCCAGTATCGTTTACAAACATTTAAACGCACATATACATTACACCCAGAACCAAATCAAATCAAATCAAATCAAATGTTTATTTGTAGAGCATAGGTAACATACAAGGTGTACATAATAAAATATAAGTTCGCCATGTCTAGGCGATAGCGGCATACAAATATTAATTATATATAATGTCCTTACAACTAAATTAAAGAATAAGTATCACAATATTAAATGATTTACATGCACATAATTACATTATTACTAAGTCGAAAATGTTAAAATATTACTAATATTATTAATATTGTTAAATATTGTTAAAGCACATATTTATCTACAATTTATTTGAATATTTATTTAAATTATCATCGGTTAGGTATTCTTGTACTGAGTAATATGCCTTCTGTGTCAGGAATTTCAGCAGCGTTTTTTTAAATTCATTTAACTCATTTTTTTCTCTGATGCACCTGGGTATTTTATTGTATATCTTGGGTGCCATACCTACAATGCTTTTTTGATAAAGGGCAGTCTTGTGTGAGTAGGAGCAAATGTCCATAATTACGGCGTTTAGATTTTACAGCTTTGAATGTTTCCGAATTAGTTTTTACGAACAAAGCTATCTCATAAATATATAAGCAAGGCATGGTAAGTAAATTAAATTTTCTAAAATATGGTAGGCAGCTGTCAGTTGATTTTAATTTAAAAATTGATCTAAGGCATTTTTTTTGCGCTTTGAAAGCGACGAGTCTATCAGTGGAATTTCTCCAGTACATAATGCCGAACCGTAGTGTAGAAACTACATATGCATTGTACGCTACTAGAACGGCAGACTCATTTACCATTTTTGATAAATTGTATAGGGCATATGCATATTGATTTAACTTTTTGGCAACGGTTTCAATATGGGATTTCCATGATAGGTGATTGTCTAAATGTAATCCTAGAAAAGTAGCAGTATTAGTTTCAGCGATCCTTTTATTATCGTAAGTAATATTAAGTTGCACTTGATTTTTTCGCTGATAAAATAACATTATTTTGGTTTTTTCTAAGTTTACTTTCAATTTATTTATTTCTAACCAGTTTATTATGGATTGAAGGGAACTATTAATATCATTTTCGAAAGTATGTATGTTTTCACATGGGACTATGACAGTGCTATCATCTGCAAAAAGAACGGTTTGATGTTTAATACATTTTGGTAAATCATTTATGTATACAATGAATAGCAAGGGCCCGAGGACACTTCCTTGGGGAACTCCGCATGTAACATATCTAGTCGACGACGTATAGGTATATTCTACTTTTGTTTTGGGGCAAACCTTTTTTAAGACAGTGACTTGCTTCCTGTCAGATAAGTAGGATTTAATTAATTTTAATACATTGCCCCTTACGCCATAACCTTCTAACTTACGTAGTAATAATTCATGATCTACATGATCAAATGCCTTTGACATATCCATTAGTATGGCTGCGATCGGTGTTTTTTTGTCAACATTGACTATGATTTTTGAGAGTAATTCAAAGACTGCCATATTTATTGTTTTATTTTTACGAAAACCATATTGCTCTTTAGTTAGTATATTTTGTGATTCAAAGAAAGAATAATATAAAGACTTGTTTATGACTTTTTCGAATACTTTAGACAGTACTGGGATTAGAGCTATGGGACGGTAATTTTGAATAGCTGTTTTATCACCTTTTTTATGCAACGGTTTTATTATTGTCAATTTTAACTTACTTGGAAAGTGGCCGTTTTCTATACACAAGTTAATTATATGATTCAGTACGGGTGCTATAATATTTGATACTAGTTTTAATATTTTTGTACAAATACCGTCGTAACCCGTACTATTCGTGTTTTTTAATGAATTTATAATTTCATATAATTCTCGAGGATCCGTAGGTGCCATAAACAACGATTTAGGGTAAAAGGTTTGGCTTGGGAAGCTATTGCTATTTTTATTACAAGACGTTTGCTTTACTGAATCTATATAGTAGTCATTAAAAGCCGTAGTGATTTCTGAGGGATCATGAGCTATTTTACCATTAATATTTATTTTATTCAAAGGTTCTGAAGGAAAGTTTGTTTTGCAATTATTGATAACGTTCCACGTAGCTTTACTTTTATTTTCAGCATTATTTATTTGAAAATTATTTTGTGCTTTTTGAGTTAAGTATATAATTTTTTTTAGTCGTTTTGTATATTGTTTTAGTAATAACTTATTATCATGTGTCGGAGATCGCCTATAATGCCAAAGTATATCTCTTTTTCGCTTACTGCAGGTTCGGATACCTTTAGACAGCCACTTGGGGGTTTTTTTAATAGAAATCTTTTTTCTTAAAAAAGGAAAACATAGATCATAGAATAATTGGAACGTATCGTGAAATAAATTGAAAGCTGTCTCAGGCTCTGTACTTTTGTAGATTTCGTCAAAACTAAGATTACGCATGCAGTCTAGAAACTTAGCTTTGTTTTCGGCACAGTAATCACGATTTCTTACATACCAGTATTTAATGGAACACGTCTTTTTTACCGGGCATCTGAAGAGCTGAGCCGTATGATCAGACAAATCAAAGTCAAGAACTTCACCACGGCTACCTTTGACATTGTGCATAATATTATCAATACATGTGCCACTAGATATACGAGTAGGCTGCTTTATACTCGGTCTAATATTATAATTTAGAAGCAAATATTCGAAATCTGTAGCCAATCTCGTGTTTTGAAGAATATCGATGTTAAAATCACCGCATATTACAATTTTTTTATCACCATGTCGAAATAGTGTTAATATACGATCTAGTTTTTCAAAGAAAACTGCTGTTACATCTTTACTATGTTTTGGAGGTCTATAAATACAAATAACCACCAGCCGATGATCTGTTAGTTCAACGGCACAACATTCTATGACATCTGAGACACAGAATTTTTTGACATCTATGATTTTATATTCATGGATAGGATTAATTAATATACACGTACCCCCGTTTCTTGTGCTTCGTGACGAAAATGTTGCTATTTTATAGTTAGGTAAATTTAGTTGTGTGGTGTCGTCTGCTTTCATATTGTGCTCTGTGATACAGATGAGATCAACCACCTTTCCTTGTTGTAGGAGTTCATTAAGGTGAATGCTCAATTGGCCTGATTTTCCTATCAGCCCATTAATGTTCTGGTGCAAGATAAATATCGTCGGTGCGCGTGCGAAGCCGCGTAACAGCAGTTTGTTAATACCGCGTAACAACAAAAAGGTGCAAAATTGAAATATCGCGCCAACAGATTCGAATCCGCGTAATGCACACGTAATGTACAGTTGCGAATTTTGCACCTTTTTGTTGTTACGCGGTATTAACAAACTGCTGTTACGCGGCTTCGCACGCGCACCGACGATATGTGCTTATACACGAAAAAAATCTTTATGTTTGTTATCAACTTTTACACGATACGTTGACTGAGAATCATTACTATTATTCGTAGGAGTACTTTGTGGATTAGAACCAAGACAATATTCTCTATTTGTGGATTGATCCTTTGTGTATCGATCCCTATGTATGGTGTTAATTCTACATTATAGTCAATATCTTTCATCAACAATATTACATTTTCAAAAATTGATTTTATACCTCTGTTATTCACTCTACCCGAGTGCTTATAAAACATATTGAAATCTGCTGTTAAATCTGAGTTCGAATCTATAAAATAAGCATGCTGATGGCTAATTAAATCTAGGTATATCAAATTATTGAATGATTCTATTCGCCAGTTATATAAAGGATAACCAAGTTTGTAGGTGGGATAACAAATAATTACATTTGTATGTGTTATGTTCTGTAGTATCTTTCGAACGTAAAAAACAATTTCAAAATAGTCTTTTGTTATTCTAAAGTCTTCCGCACCTATTAAGATAATGCAAAAGTCTCTTAAAGTAAAATCACATAACTTAGTTTCCAAGCCATAAAGCAGTTGTTTGGTGTCTCCATTGGTTTTCAGGTAATGACAAATTTCGTAGTCATGATTTATAACGCTTCGAGCTACTGCTAAGACTTTGTTTTTGCTGTCCGTGCTCAACAAACATATTTTACTCTTGGTTGTAGACGGCGGCGGCACCCGCTGAGTGGTTATAATTTCACTAGTTTGCTGACCATCCTTTTGGAGATCTGTCGAATTTACATTTTCCGTGCTTTTATGGGGGTATTGGGGTTGAGTGATCTGTAATCCCTCCAGACTGCAGATCGAGCCAGCTGTGTTGAACGATTCGTCTCTGGCATCGCTTGGCGATTGCGCTATAACGACAGTGTCAGGTTGATGCAGCGTTGTAGGTTGAAGAATCAGCTTGGTTGGAGTAGAGGAACAGCTCGATCTTACAACATTCTTTTTACACGGAGACCTCGGTGTAAGATTTTTTCTATCTAACCAGTTCACTTTTTTATATGTATTTATGATTTTCTGGTACTCTCCAATATCCATCTTAAGTCGAAAATTTTCAGTGTTCAAATTTTCAATCTCCACATGAGCGCTTTCTAATTCTGTGGTGAGCCGTTTGATAGTTTCTTTATAGCTCTCAGTTTCGTCGCTGTCATTAAGTGAGGTGTTAGGCATGCTCATCATAGTAGTATCAAGTAGTGTGGAATTATTTTTCAGATTAATATTAAATATATCGTCCGCTGAGTTAGCCCTTACTGGTTTTCTGACAGTAATGTTATTTATTTCGAGGTTTTGCATTTTAATTTCCTTGTTATTTGTAACAACAAAAAAAGTTTAATTCCAAATTTTCTAAGTTATATTGTAGTAATAGCTCAGAACTTATTGAATTTATGATTAACTTTACTTCTAAATTCCAAAAAGTGATTTACCGTCGCCGGGCTCGAACGCGAGGACTACACGAGGATAGCCGGGCGGCTTACGCCGTTCGACCACCAGAGCTTCGGAAGATTGATGCGAAATAGTCGATCAGTAGCTGCTACTTTGACGTATTTATACGTTTGTCACTTGAGGTGTTCAAGGTCAGAGGCCCTAGTGCGAGTTGTTACTCACGCGTGACTCACGCTCACTCGTGTTACGTAAACGATCTCTTATGTCAAAATGTATACAAAAAAAGAGGTTTCTTCTTACCGTCCCCAGACGGCGCTTATCCAGTTTCAATACAAATTGACGTTTACGTTAACGCGATTGACCGTGAGTAAAAACTCGCACTAAGGCCTCTGAACACTTCGACACAAAGACAAAGAGATTAAAACGATCACTTTTTAAAAACTTTTAAATGTTTATGTTTATATCTTCGGAAACACTTGGCACACTGGTTTCGTTTTTTCACAGTTTGTTTTATGCATAATTACGCGTGTTTTAGTGTAACTTTTGGAGTGTTTATTAAACTTTAGACCACCTTTCGAAAATCAAATGTATAGGAGCACAGAAAACACGTCCACTCATTGCACTCAACACGGAGTCAGGCGGGGGGGTCCTGATCCGGATCAACTATCTGTAGGCCATACAAATATTTGTTCCGTGTTGGAATCGAACCCGCGACACGCAGCGCATCAGCCGACCGCTCAACCGCTATGCCAATCGTGTCGACAAACATCGACAGACAGAGATTATATCAGTGATACCGAAATTGTCGACATGTCAAAGTGTAAGGGACCGATCATATTACACACTAGGTGCACTACATTTCAGTAGTGCACCAATCCAAACATTTTGACTTTTCTAGAGAGCACGGCGATAATAATATTATACTATAGCCATCTTCCTCAAACGACAAATACCAAGACATCATCATCATCATCATCATATCAGCCGAAAGACGTCCTCTGCTGGACATAGGCCTCCCCCAAGCGTCGCCTCTCCAGTACCTTTCTGGCCCATCGGCCATCCTTTCTGCGAGCAATGTGCCCTGCCCACTGCCACTTAAGGTTAGCAATTCTTCGGGCTATGCCGGTAACCCTGGTTCTCTTGTGGATCTCTACATTACTGATTCGATCACGCAAGGAAACTTCGAGCATAGCCCTCTCCATTGCCCTTTGAGTGACTATAAGCTTTCTGATAAGGCCCATTGTAAGCGACCACGTCTCAGAGCCATATGTTATCATTGGCAACACACACTGGTAATAGACTTTCGTCTTGAGACACTGTGGTAAGTTGGACGAGAAGATACCGCGCAACTTCCTTAACGCTGCCCAGCCGAGTCAGATTCGACGGTTGACCTCTTTCTCGAAGTTGGCCTTACCCAATTGGATCGTTAAGACAACAAACACATAAACATTCAACCAAGCCACACAAACACAAATCACGTCGAACAATTATTGTGATTAGTCGGTTGATATAAAAATTTATCACCACGCTTCGTGAAGGTCTACCCCCGTCACGACTTGCTATACGGCAATACAGCCACAATTTGCCGTGATGCTTTTCCGTATGCATTTTTCCGTAATTTTCAATTGGATTATTCAATTATTAGATTTTATGGATACGGTAGTGAAGGGGAAACGTGTGTGGCTATTTAAATATATATGGGTTTGTAGGTAATTATATCTAATCAATTAGCAAAGCGATTATTGGTATGGATTTGTTTAAAGTATTTTACTGTAAAGGAGCTTAAGAGCTCGTGGCTAAATAATAACAGCCGCATTGGGCGATCTTCAAGGTTAAGCAACGCTTGGCGAGGTCGGTCCGGGGATGGGTGACCATTTCAACATACCGAGTTTCCTCCGTGATTCGGCAAGCACGTTAAGCCGTTGGTCCCGGCTGTCATTAGAAGATCTTTGATAGTCGTTACTGGTAGCCTGAGATCTGTCACCAGTCTTGCCAAGGGGTACCGTGTTACCCAATTACTGGGTTGTGGAGGTCAGACAGGCAGTCGCTCCACGTAAAACACTGGTACTCAGCTGAATCCGGTAAGACTGGAAGCCGACCCCAATGTAGTTGGGAAAAGGCTAGGCAGATTGATTGATTTGTTTACAGTATTTTAGTATGGTCGCATTTCCTTGCCATTTTTTTGCGGAATAATCTTCTAGGCAAGCGTGTTTCACCGTCGACCACCTCATCACTTAACACCAGGAGAGAAAGTGGTCAAACGCGAGATCCTCCAAAAAAAAATACCATCATCATCAGCATAAAGCAGTCCACGGCTGGACAAGAGCAACTCCGATAGCACTCTATTCATCTCGATTCTCGGCAACATTCAAATGAGGTTGCACTAGTCAATAATTCTTCCATACAAACGTAGTCTGGCGATTACTCCACTGTTTTGACGACGTACGTTAAAAATAAAAATGGTATCAATTTGTCTCATCATTATCTACCTGCCCTGCATGGAAAATAAAAAGCAAAAAATAATAATTGAATGTTATGAGCGTCGAAAGTTCCATATTTCAACACTAATTTTAACGCATCTTTAGGCGGATATAAATACCATAAGATGAAAGAAAATTGCAAAACCGCCACCATACAGGGACAGATTAGTAGTTCAACAATGCAAATAATGTTATTTTGAAAATATACATTTAGTCGTTTTTTCATGATATCCATACTCCCTAAAATTTCACCTAAAGGTGTGGTTTCGCGCGCTCTTTTTCGTCCTAGATCATCTTCCATTTTGCTACAAATTTGCAAAAGGTGCTAATTCGTAAGCGAACTAGCTTCTTACTTCTTATCACAGCATCTATCTCTTTCGCACGTGTTGTCGGATGAGAGAGCATGCATTTTAACCCCGCGTACAAAATAGTTCTTGCCTTCGACTAGGGCAACCTTAGTCCCTATCTATGCCAAATCAGCTTTTGCTATAGAAATCACAATCTATCAACATAAAAAAAACAAAATCAAACTTTTTTATTTCACATAGGCGTACATGGGCACTTACAAAACGTCAACAAAAGGTGCACGGTTCGGGTTGGTCGTTTCCTATGGAGAAGAACCGGCAAGAAATTACACGGTTACTCTTTTGAAACTGGTTTGGTTTTACAAAGTATTCATATTACAGCATTAGTACAAGTTATATGGGGGGACAACGTAGGCCCGACTAAACGTTGTAAGAAAAAAAAAAATATATATATATTATATTAACAAAAGAAAAAAAAAAAAAGTAAAACGAGATAACAAGTTATAACAAGCATCTAGAAATCTAGAAGGCCTACAATGTTCACACATTCACAAAACAATCGGTAAAAGAATCTATGCAAAGGTAATAAAAAAATAAAAGTGTAAGAAGACTAAATTTGGTGCATTGTGGCACAAATGTTCTTATCAGTGCTGTAACTATTCTTAGCAAGGGGCTATAAAGATGATTGAAAACCATTGTAAAAGTCCAATTAAAAAAAGAAAAACAAAAAGAAAAATGAGATTGAGAATAGTTAGAGACATCCACATATTTGTGCCGTTTATGAGTTACCAGGGAAGCCGCCAAGCGCAGAAGGAGCTAAAGCCAAAATGTTTGTCTTTACCTTCATACTTCTTGCCCAGCTTTCTATCACGATGGATTTAAACACCATTTCAACAAAATATATTAACATCATCGATTCACATTTTGTCCCACCACTAATCACGGCGACAAAACTACTTTAGAATCATAGAACACGCACAATAAATCTTGATGACTCAACCGTTCACCCAGCCAATCACTATTCATCGTAAGACCATCAGCATTTCAGGAGAATCCGCCAGGTATTACCTACTAACTGGACACCTAACTAACGTCTTCAAGCCACTATCTGACAAAAATCAGATTTTGAGTTAAAGACGAACATGTCAAATTAAAAAAAACCCTCGTCACTTTTTTATTTCATGCTAAATTATTTATGTCGCTACGATCTAAAATCTATTGAACACGTAATAATGACACGATATCTTGCGAAAACACCCCGATTGAAACACTAAAATGGCCCTTAAGTTTTAAACGGCTGAACTGAAACCTTCTCGATAATGTCACAACGAAATCAAAATAGGTTCATCTGTTTAGGATCTAGACAGATACACAAACACACAGGGACTCACGTCAAACTTATAATACCTCTCTTTTTCCGTCGGGGGTTAAAAACCAAATATTGCAAAATAATAATAATCGATTCTGTATAAATTATCTCCATAAATCATATGCGCGAATTTACGGTGTCAAAAATAGATCTAATTGCGCACTTTCGAATAGACACATTGTTAGTATTAAACATAAAAATTTGGCGCGTATTTAATTTTTCGCCGGAATTTATTCGTAGAATTTGTATATATCGATAGAGAATTTTGGTTATTACGATGGCATGAAAAAACTAAAATCTGCCAATTGTCAGATAGCTGCACTATAGTTTGAAGATGGCAGCTAAAGTGTCTAATAAACACTAAATATTCATTGGACTGATAGATATTATGAAATTGTCAATTTATATTACGGTCTATAACTACCCACGTTTCATTTCGTTTTTGATGGCCTTTACCCATTTAGCATTAAACGTTATGTTTAGTTATGATTACTAGGTATTGACGTGTTTAGGATCTGGTCACAGTTGCATCAAGTTCTTAGAATAACTATACTAGGTTAGGTTAGGTTAAAACGGGCTGGTTTCCGCAACTCCACGACCAAGCGCGTATTTTGCGTACGGAAACAGAACTAACTTTATTTATACTGATTTAAGGAAGTAGGAATTTGGTGGTGTTATAACACGAAGTATCAAAAGACAGGCCATGTTATGCAAAGAACTGAACACCATTGGGATGTAAATGTTTAGGAATGAAGATTAGGAACTCAAAAAGAGAGTGTTGGATGATCAAGATGAAGAGACGATCAGACAATTCCGTAGAATTAAATTCCCAGTGGTCATCAATGAGGAAGCTAAAGCTTTACTGCACTAAAGTGACGAGAAGGTCGCCGAGCTACCTTTTACAGAGGTCACATCAGCTCATCACTTTCAAGGAGATGGACCAACCTCAACCTATTGCCCAAACCTGCATACAGCTCCCATCAAGCAGAAAAGGGGGCATAACCCTAATTCACAAACCAATGAAGCAAACAGCCCAAGGTAGCACAAATTCAATAAGTTATTCAATCCCAAACAATGACTTAATCAAAGAGAAGTAATCAATAGTAATTAAACATTTTATCTTCATAGAGAGTGTCTTAAAGGTGGCGTGGCTAAATGAGTCATCGGGCTACAAGGCAGTAAAATGTTAGGCTTTAGAATTATTGCACTAAATTGACGGAGAACTGTTTATTATTGTAATGAAATGTCTGATAGTTCAGGATTTAGTTGAGATTGTAGGCCTGCATCCATTGGGAAGTCTAGTTTTTAAATTTTTGAAATTTGAGGCCGTTTCCACATCAAGCTTTTCTTATGTTGATTCTTCTCCTTTTTTGTTTTTTGTCGATCCGATCCATGGTACTATCTAGATTAGTTAGCCCCTTTTGACAATTGAACTCGTCTCCATGTAACCTTTTTTTATGATGGTTCTTCTACTTTTTGTTAAATGTTGATCCAATGCATGGTACTATCTAGATTGGTTAGAAATTTTTGACTATTGAAATCGTTTCCATGTAAAGTTTTTCTTATGTTGGTTCTTGTTATTTTTGTCTGGAGTTTTTGGGATTATAAAGCCACGTTCGTTTTTTTTTTCTTTTTTGGTTGTTTTGCTCTTCACTTTAGTCTAGGTCAGAGGTGACAGAGACAAAGTCGACGATGGAGTGACCCAGAAAGAAGCCTGCTCACTCTAACTTTGAAGAGATTCGGGTTGTATGCGTTCGGAAACACAGACGCAGGCAGTGAGTTCCACTCTTTTGTTATGCGCATTATGAAGAAAACCCCACCAAAAATTGGCCAGTCTTATTCACAAAAATCTTTGAACTGAACTTGATTAGAAATTTACTAGAAAAATCTTTAAAAAAAGTTATATATTAAGTATCTACGGTCCTAATGAGTTCAGGGATTTAATTAATGAGACTGAGTATGTAGGTTTTGCTGAGGCAAACGATGAAGAATGGGATTCAACAGTTACCATAGAGATCGCAGTTGGTAGATGAAGAAAAGAAACCGCTAGAAGAAATCATAACACTTAACATACTTACATACATTTGAACAAAACAACATGACCATTACGACGAAGTACCAATTGACATGCGTCTAAGTATCCTCATTATTATTAAACAGAGCTTATTACATGATTTAAGTTAATGTTGCTTAAGTGTCCCCGTAAGCTAAGCAAGGTGTGGTGAGCTGGACACCGTTGTGAAGTTATATGGTCAACTGATTTGGCATAGCGCGAATTCCTTAAGTAAGTAGGGATTTCTTTCTGAAGACACACTTCGTTTTCTTTACAAAAGGAAGCGGACTGCTAAGTATTATAATAATTTATTGTGACGCCCTGTGCTGTCTTATTCTTGGCAAATGATTTTACTCTATTTTGTTTACTTCTGGTGATTCCATTCCATACACCCGTACATTAAAGAGCTCTAAGTCTTCAAATAAAGCATCTGCTTCATTTTAGCATCGCTTACGAGATATGGTGTTACCCCGTCTTAGTCCTTGTGTGATTTACCAAATATCGGATGATCTGTAAAACAGAAACTTCTTCCTAAAGTCATAGAAGAAAACGAAAGGTTACCGCTCGAGGTTTTTGGTCAGGTTAATTCATAAGCCAAATCTTAAATGCAAATTAGTAAATCACTGAATAATCCCAATCGCTTGGTGACCTAAAGAGACGGATCGGATGTCAAACCCTGTAGGCGTGTTGACACAGGCGAGTCAAGTGTCGGTTAGCACTATCTTACAACACTAGCTTCTGGCAGGGATGTTACGGATATGAAAAATCTGATCTGAAAACGGATACAGAAATAATATTATACCGGTTTTGGATACGGATATGATATTATTTCGGCTTATTCGTTAGTTTCGGTTATGCATATTAGATTTTAAAGAAATTGTCAAAGTAAACTGACTTCATTTCTAAGTTATTATTTGGTACGATAGTATCATTGCAAATGACGCGCGTGGCAGTATGTCAGCTCGGCCGGGCAGAAATACCTGTCATTGCATGTCTCATTTAGACTTCGCCCCTATCTATCCGAAATTATCCGAAACTTCATATCATTCGGTTTTTTAGTCTTATCGGATTCGGTTACTGTTTCGGATGGATTTTGAATTCGTATATCCGATGTTTCGGTTACGGAGCTCCTTGACATCCCTACTTCTAGTGCCCACGTCACTGACTCACACAAGTGCTAATAAGGTGTGAAGCACAATGAATAGTGACATTTAGGTTTAATTAAATTAAATTGTTGTCATTTAAAGCGGCTTGTGGGCTTTGGAAGGAAGTCGATATAATCCTTATTCAATATACTATTTGGTAAGATTGAATATTATATTGTGTAGTTGTAAATGAACCTCTATTACCCTGTCTTGATAAAGTCTAATGAAATCATTCATAATAATTCTAGCCTTACAAACTACAGGCGATTCATCATCATCAGCCTTATAATGTTCCCACTGCTGGGACACAGGCCTCCTATCTGTGGGAGAGGCAATGGGCCTTAATCCACCACGCGGGCCCAGTGCGGATTGGTGAATGTCACATGTCTTCGTCTTCGAATTTTTGTTTCTAGGACATGCTGGTTTACCCACGATGTTTTCCTTCACCTTTTTAAGAGCAGTGGTAATGAAATAATTTAAACAAAGTTAAGCGCCTGCCTGGGTTCGAACACGTAAGTCGGGGCCGTTACCCTACTGCTCTACTCTCCTTTTGGATTGAATTCCACCCAAATCTGACTTAACCTGTGTGGTGGATTATAGTCCAGTACTCCAGTCATTCTGACAGAGAGAAAGACGGAATCCAGTAGTGGGACTTTTAAGAGCTAACTTTGTGTGGCATTATGTAAGTATTTTATTACTAACTAGCTGTTCCCCGCGGATTCGCTGCCGTGTGCCACCACACAGGACCAGTTTTCGGGATTATAAAATAGCCTATTTCACTCAGGAATAATGTAGCTTTCCATTGGTGAAAGAATTTATAAAATCGGTCTAGTAGTTTCGGAGCCTATTCGGTACAAACAAACAAACAAAAAAATCTTTCCTCTTTATAATATTGGTATACATAACGACCTGTCACCTTTTCCAAAGTTCTGGCTATTTTCATCACAAATTCCTTCGTAAGTCGTTAATGTTTATGATAGTTCTGTAACTTTATTTGTATTCGGCCCACTCTACAAACGGCGCTAAATAAGCTTGCAAATAAACGGGTTCATTTAAGAGGGGACTCTAGTGAGACTTTCTCCATACAAACACATTCTGCTGTTTTCTTCGTGGATAATGCCTCTAGAGCAATGATTTTTTTCCATAAAATCTAGGTCTAATTAATACGTGCCTGTATCATTTCCTTTTTTCCAAAACATAATCACAAAAAGAAATATGACAATACAAAAAGCCGAAAAAAATGCCCGTTTTTACCGCCATGTTCAGAAGACTTTCAGAGAAAATTTATAAGTTTTTAACAAAAAAGGAAATGATAGGAGCATAGATATACTCTATCAGACCAGTTTTCATGAAGAAAACAGCAGAATACGAAACGTCTTTTAGTCAAAGTTTTTGTAGGTAAAATCAGCCTGAGCTGCAGTTGTCCCTTTCGCACTTTACGGGGAGAGGTTGGAGGTGACGCGACGGCAATAGTTTCTTCAAATACCTATTTTTCAAATTCCTGTTGACTAGAGTCCGCTCTTAAGTATTGAAACTGGCGAACTAACGACCTTTCGCTTAACTGTTGGTCTATTACCGCAGGTAAGAGGAAATATGGGCAGAGAGCGCCGACTGAATTTCCTTAGTAAAAAGTCATAATTCGATGATTGGCTCTCGTCTATAGCCACGAATATTGGACCAATTTAAAAGATATTCCATAAACTGAAAACGAAATATAAATACATACTATGCCCCCATGTTTTCCTTTTTGATGATACATTATCTTTAAAAGCACTAGAACCCTCAAAAAATTACAACAGAGGCTTAGTGTACCATCATCATCTGCCTAGCCCCCCCGCAACGACAATGCGGGAACCCACCGGGGGGGAATATCAATCTGCCTAGCCCAACTACATTGGGGTCGGCTTCCAGTCTTACCGGATTCAGCTGAGTACCAGTGTTTTACATGGAGCGATTGCCTATCTGACCTCCACAACCCAGTAACTGGGTAACACGATACCTCTTGGCAAGACTGGTGTCAGATCTCAGGCTTCTGACTACCCGTAACGACTTTTAAAGATCTTTAAATGACCAACGGCTTAACGTGCTTTCCGAGGCACGAAGGAAACTCGGTATGTTGAAATGGTCACCCATCCCCGGACCGACCTCGTCAAGCGTTGCTTAACCTTGAAGATCGACCCGTGCGGCTGTTATTATTTAGCCACGAGCTCCTCGAGGCTTAGTGTACCAATTTGACAAAAACATAGAGACATAGTATATATCTTACTTTTACAGTTTATGGAATATCTTTTAAATTGGTCCAATATTGAAGGAGGAAATAGACGAGAGCCAAACCTCGAATTATGACTTTTTACTTAGGCAATTCAGTCGGCGCTCTAGGCCCATATTTTCTCTCAAAAGTTACCTCAGTTCTTGCAACATTGTCGTCTGAAACCCACGTTGCTGACTCAGCGTACCGAAATAAGCTATCGATGCATTGACAATGAGTACTATCGTTCATTAGAAGCATAGAATTAATTAGGTACACAAACACCCACGCACTATTCGTTCATTCACTGGCGTGGACTCGACTAGTTGACTAGCGAGTCGAGTGACTAACACAGTGCGACCTTGACCCTTATTTTGAACGAAGCTTTTGCGTTCTATTTTTAGAATTATAAAGTTTCTTGATTTGTGATACAAATAAAGATCCATACGTAATATCTATTTGAAGACTTGAACAGCTTATGCTATACTTAAATTGTCACAAAGAAAACCCACTTAGGAGTACCTTAGTGGGTTTTACTGCGCAACAGTTCTGTGGGGATTTACATAATACAAAATTTTATGTCATCTCCAATATTTTTGTCAACAAAAAAGTCTCTTTTTACCCGACTGCCGAAGGAGGCTAATGTGTTTATCAGTCTATGTATGTATGTATGTTTGTTTATATATGGCGTTCTAGAGACCAAACGCGTCGAGCGATTTTGATAATTCTTACGTCAATCGATTTGTCTTAACCCTGCGATTTTCACTGGCTACATTAAAATTGGAAATGAAAAAAATTACGGATTTCGGGCGCCATTTTGTGGGAAAAAAAAAACTTCTAAACCCATCGTGTGGGGTATCAAAATAAAGGGTTTTAGAGGTGATTCAAAAATATATAACACTTATATGTTTAAATGTACAAAATTCGTTTTTTTTTTAAATTACTTAAAAGTTGTAAATAAAAAAAAAAAAAAAAAATCAAAGAATCCGACTACTTAAAAAGCGAACTAAAATGACGTAAACAAGAAGAAAATCATGTTGTGCAGTCGGAGGATACATCTGGTTTTGGTCAGCCAACTCGCGAATGTGTGGATACACATTCCAACTGCACAACATGATTTTCTCCTTGGTTTTTAGATTTTTTTAATTAAGTTTTACAGAATTCTCTACCTAATGTGTATAGCAATTTGAGCGTAAAGTTCACCGCTATATATATATATATATTCACATCATCATAACAATAACAATAAAACCGTGAAAATGTCGTCTAGCCTCTAGCTAAACAAAAAATCGCTAAAAGACCACCAAAAGCTCCACAATTTCGTCATTAGCCCATTCTTTCATACATTCCACAAGATTCTCACACGCGAATACAATTTATGGCATAAATCACACAAAAGACATAGCCTAAAAAAACACAGTCACACAATTTGTACGACTGGTCTGCAATCAGTTGTAATTGTCTCAATCTGTGGTCAAAGCGCCCCAGGACACTATTAAAATTGCTGCGAAGGCAAATAAACGGGCGAACACACTTGCCTTACTGATCGCTGCGTTTAACATTACACGGTAAATGAATGCGCAAAGTTATGTCAAGCAATTTGCGCGTTGATGACGTGTTCGAAGTGAAAGGGATTGCCCTGTATATTTTTTTTGTTTGTGAGTCAGTTTTACAATTTAGTTTAAATTATTGTGAAAGAGTTTGTCTGTACAAAGTCACAAACGTTGCATGGCAAAAGACGTGCCTATAATTAATTATGGCCATTTCCAAGTTTGCTTTAAAATAATTGACTGTTAAAATATCTCAATATCAATCTGCCTAGCCTTTTCCCAACTACATTGGGGTCGGCTCCAAGTCTTACCGGATTCAGCTAAGTATCAGTGTTTTACACGGAGCGACTGGCTATCTGACCTCCACAACCCAGTAACTGGGTAACACGATACACCTTGGCAAGACTGTTGTCAGATCTCAGGCATCAGACTACCTACCCGTAACGACTGTCAAAGATCTTCAAATGACAGCCGGGACCAACGGCTTAACGTGCTTTCCGAGGCACGGAGTCAACTCGGAATGTTGAAATGGTCACCTATCCACGGACCAACCTCGTCAAGCGTTGCAAAACCTTGATCGACCCGTGCGGCTGTTACTATTTAGCCACGAGCTCCTCCTCTATTAAAATATCTCAATCCAATAACTAAAACCAGAGCAAGAATTATCCAAAATTGTCACTAAAACGATTAAATCGAGAACATTAACATTCCAAAACGATCGCGACGTTTTCAAATCTATTGTAAACGTCACTTTACAACCTTGAACTATGACAGGTCCCGCCAAATGGCTATCGTCACGCTATTATATCTAATGTGGGCAAAGCATGACACACTCAGACCCATTGTTGGCCAAAAAATATCAGACAGTACATCCTAGGAAGCATTTTTTGCTTTATAAACCGTAATTAGACGAAGCAAGGACACGTTAGCCGAAAATAGGCGAAGATGCCCGAAGTGTTATTTCGTTGCGTAATAAAATATATGATTTGAATAATAGAGAACTTAACGGTTAGGGTATTAAAGTTTGGTAACGGAAGCATGCTTTCTGTTAAGCGGGCGATTAATCAAGAGGCGATTAGTTCGTTTTTAGGGATCACTAGGCATTAGTAAAATCATTATGAACTTTTGTTTAGTCCTTCTATCGGCCCATTTCAGGCTCTAGGGTGAAAAAAAACTGTCAGCGAGATCGATTTATCAACAGTAAATTTTTTTTGGAATTCCGATATCAATCTCATAAATTTTTGACTTTTTGACAGTCGCTAGCTGATATAACAACACTTACTTTGCCCTTAGGTCACTCCATGCTTGTGACATTTTTTAGTTTTTAGCCCCCGACGGAAAAAGAGGGGTGTTATAAGTTTGACGTGTGTATCTGTGTGTTTGTGTATCTATCTGTGGCATCATAGCTCCTAAACAGACGAACCGATTGTGATTTAGTTTTTTTTTGTTTGAAAGGTGACTTATCGAGAGCGTTCTTAGCTATGTTTGATGAAAATCGGTTCAAAAGTTATGTACGCTTTACTGTTTAAATCGGGGTATTTTTGCAAGATATCGTGTCATAATTACGTGTTCGATAGATATATATCGAACGATATATATAAATTATGTAGCATGAAATAAAAATATGTCGAGGGTTTTTAAATTTTACTTTAATTATTTATTTTTATAACAATTACTTACTGTTCTTACAGTTTGTACCAAAGCGTACAGCAAGCCAACACTACACATATAATATACTATAACATTACTTATATGATCGTTTAAAACATTTCGCTGAGCTTACTATCAAAACTATTCCATGTAGTAGCTATTAAGTTACTTTGCGTAAAACTACGGAACCCCTTACATTCAAGATGCAAATGAACAGTATTGTAACGGATCCTCGCATTTTATTAGGTAGTCTTTCCCATATTTCTATATCCGGCTCACTAATTATTAATTGGTATTCTCAAACTAAATGATACTTAAGACTGTTACGAAAATTGTCACGTTATCGTCTAAAATTTATTTCTTATTGGATGGCCTTATTCGCAGTTGACATTTCATGCTATTTGCATGTTATGAGGTAAATAAATTGCTGGCATTTTGTTGTGTATTTCATAATGAGGAACTATTGTGGGTAAAATTACATGGCTACTTAACATCACGCTGGTAATCGCCGAAGGGTTAGGCAGCGGTGTAAGTATAGTATACCTTTAAATCATCTTAATTCTTTATTGTACACCAAAAGAACAACATTAAATACATGTGATAATAAAGTACATGTACAAAGGCGAGCGCTGAGTTCTCTTACAGCAAACCCTAGAGTGACTGAGAAAGTTAACATATATAGAGAGCAGGCATCCGGTGTAAATAAATACATATATATACGTATTTATACCTACTAATATTATGTCATTGTGCAAGGAAATAATCTTTAATCTACCTCTTGAAGACATCCAGAGAAGGATTGTCGCGTAGGGAGTTTGGGAGAGAGTTCCAGAGACGCACTGCTGTAGCAGAGAAAGAACCATCGCAGTGGCTGGAAGTGTGTCGCGGAGAACGAAGGAGAAGAGAAGTGGCAGTGCGACAGGGTTTACATCTCGGCACGAGGTATTCAAAGCGTTCACGAAGGTCACACACACATTTCCTACTGCCATCAACCCTTGGTACAAATTCAGACTCCGGCTTGGTACTGAGAAACGCCTGAATGAAATTAACACTGTCCGACCTGGAAATCGAACCTCTACCCTTGGTCAGCAGGTAAGTAACATGCGACCACTAGACCAAGGGTCACCAATTACTTTCATTTGGGGTCCTTTTAAAAAAATATATGATCATCGCGGTCCGTAAGCACATTTACATCGTCACATGTATTTACTTTGGTAAAATTGAGTAAATAAACTTAAACTATCTTATTAGAGATACAATATCAATTAAGAGTTTTATGAGAAAATTTGTCCGTTGTCGAAACGACGGCAGTGAAGATGAAACAAGGGATAAATTATTAAATTAAATACCTAAAAAATTGTATAAAGTGAGAAATGAATATTAGAGGAAGTTTGAAAGTGGCGCCAGTGACAGAAAAGTTGAAGGGAAACCGTTTATCCTGGTATGGTCATGTGATGAGGAGGGATGAAACGCATGTTACTAAAAGAGTTATGAATATAAATGTGGATGGATTGAGAGGGAGGGGACGGCCAAATAAAAGATAGATGGACTGTGTGAGGAGTGATATGAAAGAAAAGGGAGTCGGATGACGTGGCGGGGGACAGGACGGAATGGAAGAAGAAAGTGAAGTGTTGTGCCGGCCGTAGTGAGTGAAGAAAACGTATTGCGCCGACCCCAAGTAACATGGGATAAGGCAGGAAGATGATGATGATAATTGTACTGTTTACTTAAGGTCCACACAAAATTGGTCGGCGGAGCGCATCCGGACCGGGGACCGCAGTCCGCCATTTGGTTTTTTTTTTATTTATTTTTATTAACTTTAAAACTGTCGCGTTTCATAATTGAAAACACCACGGTCGTTGCAACACGGCCTAAACGTCGGGCGAAATAGGTAAACAAACAATCGAAATCATCGCGTTAAATTTCCCGTGATGATTATATTTTTTTTTTATTTCATATAGGCCTACATGGGCACTTATAAAACGTCGACAAAAGATGCACGGTTCGGGTTGGTCGTTTCCTATGGAGATGAACCGGCAAGAAACTCCACGGTTACTCTTTTAAAAATGGTTTGGTTTTACAATATTTCCTTGTTACAGCATTAGTACTTAGATATAACCCTTGCACTAGACCAACAAAGCAGTTGGCATTGAATGCCACTTTGTCCAGAGCTGGAACCTGATATGAAGGAGTACCAAGCAAGTATACTTCGTTTCTAATGCATGCAAAGGTACAATGAAATGTCACCCACACAATTTATACAAACCCTTCAAGAACACCACTCCACGCATCCACTCAATGCATTCCACGAGTTTGCCGGATAAATCGGTCCAGGCTACTCGTCTGTGGAATGCATTGCCAGGACCAATCAAACGCGCCCAATCGTTGCCTGTGTTCAAAAGACTCGTGATGCATTATCTGTCGTTGTGATTATGAATTGATTGACATCATTTTATTTGTTGCCTTTATATTTTAGTATGTATGTTTATATGTATATATTACATAGCATATGTATGTATCTGCATATCCTTTATAATATACTTTTATTGCCACACTAATAACAGCCCCACTTCGTGTCCAGCAATTACTGTCCATACCTGGTTGCCTGGAAGAGATCGCGGAATGCGATAAGGCCGCCCATTGTATGAGTATTTAACCGACTTCGCAAAAAGGAGGAGGTTATCAATTCGACTGTTTTTTTATTTATTGTACCGGTGGTACAATTAGGTGAACCGATTTTGATGATTATTCTTTTATTTGAACGCTGGTGCTTGTCATGTGGTCCCATTTAATTTTCAAATCGAAATCTGATGAAGAACTTATTTATTTATTTATTATAAGGTACACCAACAGCATCACATACAAAACAGGTTTGTAGTAAACAAAGAAAAAATAAAGGCTGGTATGTGTGCCTATTACAGGTATACGCAGCTTACACCATATGGTCAGAAACACTAAATTATTTAAAGAAAAAACAAAATATCAAATATTATTCTAAACTTAAAAAACAACAAAAAACATCTTAAAAAATAAAACACGCAAAATGAAAAACACAGCATAAAAAAAGAAAAAGAAGTAGGATAAATATATTCGTAATTAGCCTAAGTTGGAATATTTGCGCACTCCCGTACCTCCGAGACTGCTCTTCTAAACTTGTTCAGTGAAATACCGTGTAAATCGGTATCTGGTGTTGTACAAAAACTATTATAGCTTCTACACATGCGGAGAAGTGGAGCGTTGAGGCCTAGGTTGGTTTTGCGGAATGGAATATGTAGTAATTTTGTGATGGGATGTCTGGGTAGTTTTGAAGGGACTGAATATTGGATACATTCTACTAAATCACTGCACTTAATATACCCGTTTGCTATTTTGTAAAGGAAAATTAGATCACGCGTACGGCGACGGTCACGCAGTGTCTTTATTTTGAAAAAGTGTAGGCGCTGTACATACGGACAGCGATGACTAATTCCCCTAGATATAAATGCAAGATGTTTAGTAAAAGCTCTTTGAATTTTTTCAAGTCTTTGCGAATGAACAGCGTAAAGTGGGTTCCAGGCGACACTGGCGTATTCCAACCGACTTCGCACTAGGGTGTTAAATAAAACTATTTTGGTCTTTGGTTGTTGGAAGCCTCTTGTGTTGCGTTTAACAAAACCCAGCATCTGCGCAGACTTCTTTACGACGTCGTTGATGTGTGGCTTGAAGGTGAGCCTATCATCCACCAGAACCCCTAGATCCCGGATTTCTCCAACCTTTGCCAACGAGGTGTCGCATAGTGTGTAGGTAGTTGGGAATGATGACTTTTTTCTAGAGAAACGGATGTGAAAGCATTTTTGGGGGTTTAAGGTCATATTGTTGGTTTTGCACCAATTTTCGACGTTTGTTAAATCGCTTTGAATAAGTCTGATGTCTTCAGGCCCAGTGATTTTTTTGTAAATCTTTAAGTCATCTGCAAACAACATTGTTTGACAGTGCCTGATATGATTTGTTATGTCATCAACAAATAGTAGAAACAAAACTGGGCCAAGGTGGGAACCTTGTGGAACACCGGAGCGTGCATGAAATTCGTAAGAAACATAGCCATTGACAGCAACGAACTGTGAGCGATTTACAAGATAGGATGCAAACCATCTCAACAAAGATCCGTGGACACCACTGACCTCAAGTTTTGCAATCATGAGTGGATGACTCACCTTATCGAACGCGCTGCTGAAATCTGTATATATTGCGTCGACTTCGTGTCCGCAATCGAGCGCTTCAGATATGTCGGATAAATATCTGACTAAATTAGTCTCTGTGGAACGTCCAATTCGGAATCCATGTTGGCTATTGGAAAGCTTAGTGTCCAAGTAGTTGGTAATGATGGGACAAACGAGACACTCAAAAAGCTTTGAAAAACATGATAGGATGGAAATAGGCCTGTAGTTTTTAATATTGCTGGAGTCGCCTTTTTTGTGTACCGGCACGATCCGAGCCTTCTTCCATTCTTCTGGAAATACTCCCGACTCTAAAGACCGATTAAATATTAGACACAGTGGCTCTGGAAGTGCTTTCCCACACGATTTAACAAAAACTGGTGGAATACAATCGGGACCAGCACCCTTGGATGTATCAAGTTTCTTTATCTTCGCTAGAACTTCTTGTGGAGAAATTTTTATGTTACTAAGCACTCCGGATGATTCTTGGATGTTTGTTTTGGTACTGCCATTTGGGTCGGTGAAAATTGAAGAAAAATGAGAAGCAAAAAGATTTGCAATGTCATTACCAGTATTAGCTACTACATCGTCCATGTGCATTCTGGCTGGAATCACTGATTTACTGTTTCGTTTGTTTTTAATGTAACGCCAGAATAATTTGGGATTTTTTGTTATTTCGTTCTCAATGTGTTGTTTATAGTCGCTATAGTTTTGGTTGATCATTGTATGACAACGGCTTCTTAGTAAATCGTAGGTTAACTTGTCTCGAGGATTATTGTATTTTCGAAATTTGCTACAGTACTTTTCTTTTTCGGATAGTGCTTTTATGAGAGCTTTACTAAACCAGGAAGGATATTTTGAGTTTTTACAATTATGTTGGGGTATGTGCTTATCGATCAACACTTTTAGTTTTGTGTAGAATACAGAAACTAGATTGTTAATATCATTAGAGAGCGAAAATTCTCGATCCCAGTCAATAGCTTGCAGGTCAGACATAATTTTTACATAGTCACATTTGTAGAAGTTTGGGCGAATGTTGTTATTTGAACGCAAACATTTGATATTAACATGTGATATGGAAATTCTTAGGGCAGGGTGTTTAGGATCAAGTCTAGTAAGAAGGTCGGAGGTATGGGTAACATAAAGATTGCGCATATTACTTAGAACTAAATCAAGTGTTCTTTTATCAATGTTACAAACGCAGTTAAATTGAAAAAGACTGTTAATTGATAGAAAATCAATAAACGCATCTCCTAAAGTATTACTATAGTTATTAGGACTAGTATATATTTGTCCATCTAAAGGTGACCAATTAATGAATCCGAGATTGAAATCGCCGAGGATAAGAACTTCTTCAATATTGTTGACAGTGTTACTTACAGTATTTAGGAAAATTGATAAAGACTCTGCTTTTACAGGAGGAGGTAAATATGTGACACAAATGGCTATGTTTTTTACAATGTTATTAAATTTTAATTTAACAGTCACCCAGAGGTCTTCATTGTCACTTTCCCAATTGTGGACTCTGGCTGAAGGAACATCCCGAGAAATAGCTAGGAGAACACCGCCGCCGTCTTTTTTTGCAGTATTATGGCATATTCTATCGCGACGGTAAACAGTATACCTAGAATCAAACAACTCGCTATTTAGGATGTTTGAATTCAGCCAAGTCTCAGTAAAAGCTATTATTTTGTAATCGTTGAGCAAAGTGTTTTGGTACAGTTCGTTTGTTTTCGTTCTTAAGCCTCTTACATTTTGATAGTAAATATCAAGCATTGTGGATATAATTTTAACCAGAAACATTGTCTGAGTACGGGTTGGAATGATAAACTAAAGTAATGAGCTATTCTTTGGTTTTGAGTAAAGCTAAGCTTTCCAGGTTGCGAATAAGAATCGCTGCGTGGGTAACGTCTTTACGCACAAACACTCGTCCATTTCGAACCCACACAAACTTGTAGCCCAACTCCTTGGCTGACTGCCTTGTGGCAGCATGCAGCTGTTTGTTAGCTGGACACAAATGCTCCGACACGTACACTGGCGTTTGATCTCCTCTTATTCCCAAATGTTTAGAGTTGAGCTTTTCTTGAGGTTGTTTTTTTTTATTGAAATTCACAACTGCTGCGATCAAGCTGTCGCGGAGACGGGGTGTTCGTAGTTTAACAACCATAGGACGAGGCCTATTGCTCTCAGCGTTTAATTTGGCAACTCGTGTCGCGTGAAGGATATCGCCATCACCAAGTTGTTCTCCTACAGCTTTTGCTAGTTGAATAACGGTAGTGATAACATTTTCTGTTTTGTATTCCGGTATTCCATTGATTTCAATGTTGTTTACGCGTAGATTCTGCTCTACTAATGACAGTCTCATGGAGTGGTCTGTGGATGCTGTTAATAGACGTTCGTTCTCAGCCTGTAATTTTCTTATCATGGTGTCTTTTTCTTCGAGACAGGACTTGAGAGTTTCATATTGAGTGTTGTAAAAATTCATAGAGTCTTTAAAATCTGATATTTGGTCTGTCATCTGTTTGAGCTGGTCTGTTACAAGAACTTTTATTTTAGTCTCAAACTTCGGAGATATACATCAGAACTCTTCAATAAATGACGGCAACTCACTTTGGATAGCTGCAATCGCATGTCTATTTATTGTTTTCACCATTTCATAACATAACATCACACTGGTACGCTCTAAAGGGTACGCAGGTGTAAACGGTTGACCCTGGTATTCTCCCATTCCACAGTTTTTTTTAAGTTACATGCTATTGGGTTATTAGTTTTAAATTAAAAAAAAAACCCCAACACATTTATCTTGCGAAAACTCCCCGATTCAAACAGTAAAACGCCCATAACTTTTGAACGGCTGAACCGATTTTATTCAAACATAGCTAAGAACACTCTCGATAAAATCACCTTTCAAACAAAAAAAACTAAATCAAAATCGGTTCATCCATTTAGGCGCAATAATGCCACATACAGACACACAGATACACACAGCAACACACGTGAAACTTATAACACCCCTCTTTTTCCGGCGGGGGTTAATAAATAAATAATATCACAAATTTAAATCTCAAAAACGATAACTAGAGCAGTTAACAACAAATGTTGTAACTCACCAACTAATAGTGGGATTGGTCCCGTGACAATCTCCCATAGTATAAGTATTGCATCAGGTCAGATTTGATCATACAATTTTAGCACTCCGCCCACGAGATGTCCGAGCGTATTAATAAATGATATCTAATTTATTGCCAGGCTTCAGCGGTAATGCGAGTGTCTGTCGACGGATGATGAAAGGAAATCGGTGCAAGAGAAGACATCAATCTGACTAGATGACGCGAATGTATGTAATATTATTATGTACTACGCGTATCGAAAAGGGGAGCAATGCTCTTCGTTTAGCGTAATTGGCACTGGACATCAACCGAAAACTAAAAATTTACGAATTAAATAATATTAGTCTGGCCCCTCACCTTAGGCATGTTGCGACAAATTAAAATCTACCGGTACAGATCTAGGGATCATTGAAGCGCGCAAGCAAGACCCACCACGACGTTAACGTAGAGTAACTGCGGTGGGGATATTTTTTTTTTTTGTATTATGCCGTACTAGCGTGTGTCAGCGGCTTCGCCCACGTGAAATTCGTAAATTATCCTGAGGGAACATATTCCCGGGATAAAAAGGATGCTATGTGCTATGCCTGACTATTATCTATCTCTGTGCCAAATTTCATCCAGATCCGTTCAGCCATTCTGGCGTGATTAAGTTACAAAGATACACACATCCATCCAAATTTTTTCGTTTATAAAATGAGTTTGATTATAGTGTGATTTGCAGTGCCCTTCCAGTACAATACAATAACTTTCCGCCATCATTTATATACCGGCATCATCAGCCTATTAATTTTCCCACTGCTGGGACACAGGCTTCCTCTATGTGAGAGGGAATGGGCCGTAATTCACCACGCGGGCCCAGTGCGGGTTAGTGGATGTCACAAATGTCTTCGAATTTTTGGTTCTAGGACATGCCGGTTTCCTCACGATGTTTTCCTTCACCGTTTTTGAGAGCAGCGGTGATTAAATAATTTACACAAAGTAAAGCGCTTGCCTGGGCTCGAAACCACGACGTACAACTTGTAAGTCGCGGCCGATACCACTGGGCCACTACTGATCTCTAAAAACTACATTTAAAAATAATTAATTAGTCTCCAAAAGATAGATTATGCCATTAAATATAGAACTTAATCAATATAACTATAATGTTAAATCAAAAGCAACTGTAAAACATTGTAGAATCTGTAATTAATTTAAATTCCAATCTTTCTAGACTTCTATAATGCAATAAATAATCTTTTTTTTATCCTGAGTGACTTTAAAAATGACAGAATCCTTTTCAACTTTTGCGAACAAGTCAATTATGAGCTATTAATTAGATTGATAAGTATCTAAACACGAAAGAGCATAGTATTCTCGTTTTAAGACGACACCGTCTGCCAACGACCTTGAGGAAACAAAACGCACACTCGCTTAATAACCGCGCGACCGTTTTTAGTAATTTCCTTATTATTCTTTGACTTAAAATAAAAAACCGTTAAAAATGTAAATTGTCTTTGATTTATTGAAAATTTCATAAAAATAAACTAAATGGTTTCGGTGCAAATGTCGCTTTTTGTGCGCTTTAGACATAACTTTAGTAAAAAATTACACTGGGATAGACAAATCAAATCGAATAAAGTTTTCGCAGATCAAATTTTTTGAAAATGGTCTAGCTCTAGTATAATATTAAAAAAAAAAAACCGGCCAAGTGCGAGTCGGACTCGCGCACGTAGGGTTCCGTACTTGGTAAATTGCGGTTTACGATTTATGACGTATTAAAAAAAAACTACTGACTAGATCTCGTTCAAACTAATTTTCGCTGGCAGTTTACATAGTAATGTACATCATTTATTTTTTTTAGTTTTATCATTCTCTTATTTTAGAAGTTACAGGGGGGGGGGGGACACATTTTACCACTTTGGAAATGTCTCTCGCGCAAATTATTCAGTTTAGAAAAAAAATATATTAGAAACCTCAATATCATTTTTGAAGACCTATCCATAGATACCCCATACAAATGGGTTTGAAAGAAAAAAATATTTTTAGTTTTAGTTTCAAGTATGGACACCCCCAAAATTTATTGTTTTAGTTTTATTTTTGTGTGAAAATCTTAATGCGGTTCACAGAATACATCTACTTACCAAGTTTCAACAGCATAGTTCTTATAGTTTCGGAAAAAAGTGGCTGTGACATACGGACGGACAGACAGACAGACAGACAGACATGACGAATCTATAATAAGGGTTTCCGTTTTTTGCCATTTGGCTACGGAACCCTAAAAACGACTAACTGTTAAGACTTTTTCTTTTTAAAATAAGTTAAAGTCGTTCATAACTGCGCCTTATGACTTCGTGAGTTTACGTAGGTAATCGTGTAGGTCCGGCTGCGAATCGTTTTTTCCCACGAATGACGTCAGAGGTGACAGGCTAGGAGCTCGTACCTGTCGGTGGGATGACCAGTGGCAGATGTAAATGGAGACTAGTCATGTTTCCTATGATTGTAGGAAAAGATGTAGTCATCTATATCTCGGTATGACATGTGAATGTGACAGCAGCTTGGGCAACGCAATCATGATGAAGTCACCCATTTTTGTCCATTTTCCAGAAAATTTATAAGTCATCATAGCTTCAAAAAACAAAAACAAACAATAAAAAAACTAATTTCCTTGCGTTCAAGCGTCTTTGCCATACCTATTATTGGAATCAAATATAACAGCTCACAATGTTAGGACCCATTAATATTAATGTTAATTTTTATCCGAAGCAACTGGACTTTTCCCAGTTGTAAACGACCCTTTGAGCCTATTGGCCTTGTTTGTTCTGTCTCATATTTGATGTGGAGGGGGACTTCGTCGAGCTTCATTGCCTCGGCGCTTTTCTGGTGGTCGCCACTGTTGATTCTGGCTTTCACGAGTTGCAGTGGTTTCGGAATAGTGCGGTGGGACAGTGCCAGAAAAAAGTCATCTTAGCTTGGCTTTTGGTTTTCAGACTAAACATTAGTTTGACAAATACTCGAGAATTTGGGGTTTATTTTTTACCTCATAAACGGCTGTCGAATAAAATGTTTACACATGCCATTAATCTTGAATAGTGTAAATTAGTTGCCGTAATAGGAAGCAAGATTTTAAGTTTGATATTTTTTATAACCCCAGATGAAATTGAAGTAATGATATGGTGTGATTAAGAGAGGAGAGGAGACGGCTATGCTCGGAGTTTCCTTGCTTGATCGCATCAGAAATGAGGATATCCGCAGGAGAATCAAAGTAACCGACATATCCCTTAGAATTGCGAAACTTAAAAGTCAGTGGGCAGGGCACATTGCTCGCAGAACGGGCACGGGAACGGCAGAAGGGCCAAATAGTTCTGGAATGGCGACCGCGAACCGGAAGACGAAGCGTTGGATGGCCTCCCACTCGGTGGACCGATGACCTGGTTAAGGTTCGAGGCGCAAAGGATCGGTCAATCTGGCGACGCCTGAGGGAGGCCTATGTCCAGCAGTGGACATCTTTCGGCTGAATGTGTAATGAATGAGTAAGAGTTGTATGGCAAAATCATATTCCTTCCTTTGGGATTCGCCGTAGTACGGAAAAGAAGACATGCTGCGCCGCTCCCAAATAAATTGGGTATTTTACTCTATGTGAGAAAAAATCTATAAAGATATAATTGAGATAGTTTAGGCAAAAAGCAGTTGGAAAATGTTAGTTTTAGTTCATAAAATAACAAAATAAATTTAATTAACATAACATAACATAAGTATTTATTTCTCTTCCACAAAGGTGTCTTACAAACTATTACATAAAAGTGCAACATTATTTAATCCTTTGTGGGAGACTGGTATCTTCACTAGGAAATCCTGCCACACAGATTACTAGGCCCCCCCCATAAATCATCGATTTTTAATCAATTAATTTACAAATAATGACCTTTGGTAAAGGACGAGAAAAGGGAAGGAATACAGTAACTAAAATACTTAAAATAACAATTATTATAAAAAATATTATTAAATTATTATTGAATTATTATTAAATTATTGTTGGAATATTAATGAATTATTTTTAAATTATTATTGGCATATTAATAAAATATTATTGAATTATTATTAAATTGTAGTAAAATATTTATAAATTTATTAAATTAATTTTTATGAGGTGTGGAGGTCGTAATGGTGTGGTGTAGAGGTCGTTATTTTGCTGTGTGGAGGTCGTTATGTTGTAGTGTGGAGGTCGTTATGGTGTGGCATGGAGGTCGTTATAGTGTGGTGTAGAGGTCATTGTGGTATGAGGTGAATGTCATTATTATATGGTTTGGAGGAAATTGAGGTGTGTGGCGTGGAGGTCGTTATTGTGTGGTGTAGAGGTAGTTATGGTGTGGTGTGGAGGTCGTTATAGTGTTGTGTGGGTAGTAATTCAAAGTTTTCAGTTTTTTTTAAATCTGTTTTATAACACCATAGAATATGAAATAGCCGCCATGTTAGTACGTCATACGGCTGTGTAAACTAATAACTGTCACTGGACGTATCGGCCTATGTTTACCCAACCAACTGACTTCATGACCACAGAGCAATATAATATACCACTGCGTCCAGCGTTTTCGCCAAACTACGCGCGAAATTTGAAAATGTAAAATTTAAATGTATTTTTATGGCACTAATAATTGAATAAAAACAATTGTGTTTTTTTTGTGGCATACGAGTATTAGCACTACAGAATTTAATTGGGACACTTAAAAAATGGTTGTAATACCCTATTGGGATACCTAAGAGCAGGCGGATGATGAGTAAGCCAAAAATATAAGGAGAACTTTTGGCATATTTGAAGTCAACCACAAAATACACTTTTAATTGACTGAAGTAAACGAAATACACGGTTTCTCACCATAACTCCAATTAAATAACGAGCATTGCTCAAAATAACACTAACAATAATAAAGCTCAGTGATTCCCAATGATTCACTCCGGGTTCAAATCGTAAAGCACACAGCCGAGATGAAATGCCAACAATTGTGTTTGTAAACAGCAATGAGTTAATTTATTCTTTGAATATTTTATTAGTCTGTGGTACAGGTCGATTCAAACTTGAAGGTGGCTGTGAAGTTCGCTTTCCATTATGCAGTACCCTTGCCCTCACCTCCGGTTTCTCTTGAACTCGCAATTGCGCAGCGATTAGATTTGTATTCCGAGACGCTATTAAATTCGAATCGACGTATTAAGCTAAACGTGCTAGTGTCACAAACATTTATCTTTGTCGTGGCTATCAGTTGCAGAAATAGTGACGTGCCAATCACTTATCGATTTGTTCTTGGATGAATATTTATTGTGTTTAAATTGTTTTGTAATTATTGTTTTTATTCAAATTATGAGCAGGTTTTTGTGAAGTTTTCTTTGTTAGTATGAGTTACAAAACAGGATTGGTGCTGTTTTTGTGAGATGTATCTTCATCACTTTCTTTGCTTCTTATATATATTAAATGTAATTTAAAATATTATTGTAAGAATTATCGGTAAAATTTATTTATATGGGATATTCCTATGCTGTTTAGTACATCGAACTAAGTTGTTAAGTGAACTGAGTCATCATCATCATCATCAGCCTTTTTCCTGTCTGTGAGATAGGGTATGGGCCATGATCTACCACGCGGGCCCAGTGCGGGTTGGTGGATGTCACATGTCTTAGTATTTTTGGTTTTAGGACATGCCGGTTTCCTCACGATGTTTTCCTTCACCGTTTTTAGAGCAGTGTTGATGAAATTATTTTCACAAAGTAATGTAATGCCTGGGTTCGAACCCATGACCTACGACACGTAATTTGAGGCCGCTACCACTGAGCCACCACTGCTCTCTGAACTGAGTATTTCTGTGTAAATAAACATAGGTAACTTAGCGACATAACCCGAATGCCAATTGCTTCAAATGAGCCCAACCTCATCTATAATCTTATTTCGTATTCAAATTGACATCTTACGTCTTGACTAGTATTTAGTGGCCATAATTATTCGTCTATTACACTGCTCGATATTTCTTAGCCGAGAGCACCTTTCAAAACCTGTCCCATCACTACCTTCTCATAATGTCGTGTCCTCCACTCTACAATCTATACAATCATAAAAGCAAAAGTAACTCTGTCTGTCTGCTTGTTACATTTTCAAGATCTTCTTTTCGTGTGAGGTTTGGCCACTTCTAGTGTCAGAGTTAATTAAGCTGCCTCTGGGAACCCCACAGGCCTCTGACTTGGCTATTTCTGACTTACATTAACTATATAAGTCCAGGTTTCCTCACGATGTTTTCCTACACCATTGCCAGTGATGTCCAAGATAAACTTAGAAAGTACATATGAATTTGAGAAAGTCACATTGGTACTTACCCGGATTTGAACCCACGACCTCAAGCACGAGAGGCGAGGTCTTAGCCACTGGGCCACCACGACATTTTATTTTTTCATTGACATTTTCACGATTAAACCGTTGAACTAATTTTGAAGAAATTTGGTGCAGAGATAGCCGGCAGGCTTATTACGTAAATTGCAAGAGAAAAACGATAGCGATTTTTGCGCAATAATTGCTCTTCAATACAGAAGTATTAGAGTTTGTGGCGGTGTTTTAGAAAAAGTGCATTTGACAAAAAGCTAGCGATTCAAAAATCAAAATCAATAATTTTTATTTCACATAGGCCTACATGGGCACTTATAAAACGTCGACAAAATGTGCACGGTTCGGGTTGGTCGATTCCTATGGAGAAGAACCGGCAAGAAACTCCATGGTTACTCTTTTAAAAAAAATTTTTGGTTTTACAATATTTCCATGTTACAGCAGTATAAGAGATGGGGGGACAACGCAGGCCCGACAATAAGTCGTAAAAAACTAAAACAAAAAATTATTATATAATAAATAAACAAAAGATAAACCTTAATTACCAAACGATTGTATAGATCCTACCATATCTATACTGTAAGTTATTCCAACTTTTATGACATAAAGCGTTTGATCGCGCGATGATTGCTAATTGCTGTTTCTTACGTAAAATAAGCCTGCGGTACGGATACTGTTGGTCCTCCGGACCGAAATTCGGCCATGGCGGCCAATCTCAGCGGTAACTAGCCATAGGCGCGGGTAATTATGGCACACAAGAGTATGCGGAGACACAAGTGCACTCTCGGTTTTCTCAAATTCATAGTCCGATGCAATGGCAATCCGAAATGATCGACTATAAATCACTACACGTGATTCATAGACCTGACCAACGCCTTATGCATTCTAAGGCCCAGTTTTTTTATCCGTATTTAACTTAACTAATGGTTAAATATGCTAATGCAATGGCTTCAAATTTTGGTCAACGTCATCAGCCTATTAATGTTCCCAATGCTGGGACACAGGCCTTCTGTCTGTGAGAGGTATTGGGCCATAATCTACCACGCCGGCCCAGTGCGGGTTGGTGGATGGCACTTGTCACCGAATTTATGGTTCTGGGACATCCCGGTTTTGTGAGCAGTGGTGATGAAATAAACACAAAGTAATGCGCCTGCCTGGGTTCGAACCCACGACCTACAACTTGTAAGTCGCGGCCGATACCACTGGGCCACCACTGCTCGCAATTTCGGTAAAACGTGTTTATTCATCAATTATTGGCATCACAAATGGTCAAATAAGTTGAGGAATTAATTATTTGACCATTTGTTAGACTAAAAATGAATGAATAAATGCGTTTTACCGAAATATGAAACCATTGGTTAGCATATTAAATGAGTTAACTACGAATTAAAAAACTGGGCCTAAGTCACGGCGGCACACCGTCAATTGCCAAACTTTGGACTGCCACGGATAAATTTCTTACGGAAAAAAATAACACTTTGACCGACCTGGGAATCAGACCCGGAACCTCACATTAATTAGTCGCTCTTGCAACTGCGAGGTAGCAGGCTTATAATATGACAAATTCGTAATGCACCTTCTAAGACTGGGTGTCTTGGGTGCGGCCGTGAGAATTTCGTCTTTCGGCCTTACTTTGGCCTCTAACGGTGATTGCGAACATTAATTTCTTAGCTTTTGACACGAACGGTGACTGAGCGAACGATTATCACTTGTTATTATAGATTGTTCGCTGTTGGGCTTAAGTCATAGGAGCCGGTTTGGTGGGAAATGGTCTGTGCACGGCCTTTGCAACGTGAATGTAATTTTTGGTAATAAATATAATGTGTGAAAAAATTGGTTGGCATTTTTGGTTCGCAACTATATCCTGAGAGCTGTGGCTGAGAGCTATACTCCAGATATCCGACATTTTGTGCGGAGAGTGATTAGATAGGAAACATGTTTTCCTGGCTAGTCATCTTTGGCTCGCAGTGTTTATAATCTAAACTAAACTTAAAATGATACTAACACTAGAATTTAAGCTTTTTTGTAATACTAACCCAATATGGATCACTGTTGTCCGAATTAAATGAATTTGAATTAATTGACTAGTAAATTAACCCCTTGAGCGCCTTAAACGTGGATCCACGCGAGAAACAGTGGCTGTTTAATTTTTTCGTTAACGGCGCACAACTATAGTTAATTGATGACGTCAGGATTGTACTTTTCAACGTGTTACATTCACCTTATCCGTGACGGAATGTGTACATTCCGTAAAATGGCATAGGCCTCCTCTAACAACTTCCATTGGCTTCTGTCTCGCGCCACCCTTCTCCAATGGCAACCAGCCGTCAACTTCAGGTCATCCTCCCATCTTGCATGCTGGCGTCCTCTGTTGCGGTGCCCGTCTCTGGGGTACCAGTCAGAGACAGTTTTGCTCCATTTATCTTGGGTCTCTCGGATCATATGGCCAGCCCATCTCCACTTCTGTTGGTCTATTCGGCTGATTATGTCTGTTACCTTAGTTTTCTGTCTTATTTCGCAACTTCTTACTTTATCTTGCTTCTTTATTCCTGTCATGCTTCTCTCCATGGCTCTCTGGCATCGTTCCAACTTTTCTCTGCATCAAGGTCATCTTAATCCCCCTTTTAAAACCCACATAGATGAGGAAGATACCACAGAGTTTATATTCATATAAATCCAGGTATCCACACTTCTATGCCGTAGCCCGTAAAAGCAATACAATAATCCATCACAGTATCAAACCAAAAAACAACATATATAATCACCTACAAGCAATAAAATTAGTAAACATACATAGTACACGCTGTATATCGCGTTCTTGGGCCATAGAGTAAAAAAAACAGTCTCCCACGGTCGTTACAAGTGCTTTATCTAAGTGCTAATTGCACAGGTTAACTTTTTGTCGAATTTGCGACGTTACATTCAACACATTGAGGAAATCAATTTACCATAATGGGATCCAATTGTTCAATTGATTTATTGAAAAAAAAAACTTCGAAATTCGATTGTAGGAACTGAAATTTTTCTAAGGTCAGGTGCATCGTGATTCGGTTTTAAAGTGTTACCGTATAATGTGTATAATTACGGTGTTGCCAAATGTCAAATGTTATTAGATTAGTGATGGCCATCAGCGAGTGGATAAGTAATAACAGCCGTGTTTGTTGATTTTCAAGGTTAAGCAACGCTTGCCGATGTCAAATCGTGGATGGGTGACCATTCATAACATACCGAGACTCAGAAAACACGTTAAGCTTTTGGGTCCAGTTGTCAGCTTTCTGCAGGTTTTGGGTAGCCAGAAGTCAGAAAATCTAACATCAGTTAAGCCAAGGGCTATCGTGTTACCCAGATACTGGATCATAGATGTCAGACAGGCAGTCATCATCATCATATCAGCCGATAGACGTCCACTGCTGGACATAGGCCTCCCCCAAGCGTAGCCTCATTGTTCTCGCATCCAGCGGATCCCCGCAACCTTCAACAGGTCATCGGTCCACCTAGTGGCAGGCCTTCCAACGCAACGTCTTTTGGTTCGCGGCCACCACTCCAGAACTTTACCGCCCCATCGGGCATCCGTTGTGTGAGCCATGTGCCCTGCCCAATGCTTCTTAAGTTTGGTAGTTCTTCGGGCTATGTCGGTAACCCTGGTTCTCTTGTGGATCAGGCAGTCATCATCATCATCATATCAGCCAAAAGACGTCCACTGCTGAACATAGGCCTCCTGCAAGCGTCGCCACATTGACCGGTTCAGTGCGTCCCTCATCCAGCAGATCCCCACAACCTTCACCAGATCATCGGTCCACCTAGTGGGAGGCCTTCCAACGCAACGCCTTCCGGTTCACGGTCACCATTCCAGAACTTTCCGCCCCATCGGCCAACCGTTCTGCGAGCAATGTGCCCTACCCACTGCCACTAAAGTTTGGCAATTCTTCGGGCCATGTCAATAAGCCTAGATCTCTTGCGGATCAGCTACATCCAGTAAAACTGAAGGTGACCCCAACATAGTTGCGACAACTCTAGGCAGATTGATTGTTACTGTAATGTATAATTGCAGTGTTGCCAAATGTCAAATATTCTGACATTAGTGATGGTCATCAGTGAGCAGGAATCGATTGGAGTTTGTTTTTAATCGATTATGTAATGCGTGCTGGTTAGAGGACCACGCGAATTCGTGTGGTAATTGTTGAGTTATGATATCATAGTGTATTATATGGTGGCTAGCGATTTTTTTAATAATCTCATGCTTAAAACTCCTGTTTCCACTAAATGCGAATAATGGTGTTGTTTGTCAAAATTTTAATACCTCAATCTTTATATCATAAACAAGTTTTTTGTGGTTTCCTGACGGAGCACATGGCCTATCTCACATAAACAGGATAAACGTAGCCTTTGACACTCAATGAAAGTGTGGCTTTTAATCATTGATGGCTGATTTACATTAAATCGTTTAGACCGATTCGGTTGCAGCCCGTATTCGGTCACCGAGTAGTGTAAACAGGTTTTCGGTCAGCCGTATTCGGTCGCAGACCGGTGATGCATCAAGTATTGTCTTTGTTATTTTTCGTAGTGCGATTTTTGAATGAAAGGCCGACCGAAAATTGTCCAACCGATGTCTTTCCATGATGATGCTTTCAACACGAGTGTATACAGTTCGGCTGAATGTGATCGCCGAATCTAGTAAACCGACAACTTAAACGAATACGGTCGCCGTATTCGGTGACCGACTTAAGGCACCGATTCCCTTGAGTACCTGATTTTAAAATGAGAATCACGTCTAAACGGCTAGTCGTAATTTTTTGGAAAAAATATATGTTATATTAGACCATTTTCTTAATAATTTCATCTAAGCGTATATTTTTTTATTTATTCGTATAACGTAGTGTAATTAATTTGTAAAGTTATGTCTAAAACGGACAAAAACACGACAATCGCACCAAAACCGCTGGGCGTATTTGAATGAAATTGACACCATATCAAAGACAATTTAATTATCTACATTTTGATCTGAAGCTTTTTTTTTGTGTCATAGAATAATAAGGAAAGTACCAAAAAATTACAAAATTTTGGGTCGCGCGGGTGTGAATCGAGTGCGTGTTTTGTTCCTTCAAGGTCGTTGGCGTTAGTCGTCGTCTTAATATAAACAGCCCAATTTGGTTAACCGATCCGGTGCAACCGAAAGCTGTCGCCGTATACCGTGGTCGACCTAATGTAAACGCGCCATGAAAGAATTATTAGTAAGATATTTTTCTCACTTTTATACCACCATTGTGGCTAACTATTCATTAAATCAATTGCCTAACCAAAATTTTAGAGAAAATAACATTACAAAAAACATTTGACGACACCAAAACAAAAGCCAACCACGGAAAAGAACAACAAAGCAAGTCGGATTTGAAAATGTAATCTAATCAAAACACGCTTACCTAACCTTTCAAAAAGTTCAAACACGCGGGTCCCGTTCAAATATTTCGTCAAAAGATATTCGTGGCTGTGTGTCAAAGCATACTTGATCCGCTTCCGTAGATAAATGTTAACAGTAGTTCGGACAAAAGGGGAAAAACGAACAAATCCATGGGAAAGTCCTCGCAAATATTTGAAAAGTTCGCGAGATCCAAACGCCACCTGCGGTCAGGCTTATTGTCCACTTTACTGTATGTTTTAGGAGTGGATAAAACCGCGAAATGAAAATTTTCAGTATTTTATTTAACAACTATTGTATTATGCGAAGTAAAGAAATAATGTGAATGATTCTTTGAGCTTTCTTCTGAAATCGTCCTCCATCATTTTCAAATGATAGAAGACAAATTACAGAACAAAGCTAAGCTAGTTGAGAGAGAGAGAGTTGAGTAGAGGAGCTTTTACTTGTTAATTTTAAGCACCATCAATTTCGAATTACAACCAAGCTCACCGAAACCGAAGTTTTTGTCGACAAAATTTAAGTCTAGGACATGGTTAGTAAGAATGGAATCGATGATGGCTGCAGGAATGGGCTGTTGGATGCAAGAAGCATCGAACCGTTCGATGTAGTGACGATTGGGGGAGTGAACTTCTTTCAGTGTCTTGACAATGATTCAAACTTAGAATATATTTCACACAAAAAAGTTAACCAAGCAGCTCTATACATATCCCTAGTCCAAGAATTTCCACACCACATACCCTTATTTTATTTCGCGACTCAATACATTCTCTATTTTGGGTCCTTCGCCTAAAGTGTTTGCTCTTTTCCCTTCGTGGTTCGTGGCTCCTAAGGGTCGGCGAGAAGAATACCGAATAGCCCCTTAGCCTCGAGTGTCGAATGGCCGTTTCTTTTGGCTATTTTATTACTTGTCCTGACCGATTTGTAATTGTGTTAGACGTACGTGGACCGTGGACATGGTAAGGGTTCGAGGGCATTTTATTTATTTGGGTTATTGTTTTCGTAAGGGTTATTTTTGTGCTGTTGGTAAGATGGTTTTGTTTGTGGAAGAAAAGTTTTCTTCTGAGGGCCGGGTTTCGATAATCTAAATGATTTAACTGATCAAAAGAGATTTATTTGCAGAACTGCACATGTGTGTTTTCCAGTAACTTAGTTTTCTGTTATCAATTATTTCATTTAGTCTGGCATACGTTTCAACAATGTATTAAAATGAATGCTCGTTTGGTAAAGGCTTCTATAGTAGGTATGTCAAAATATCTAAGCAAATCATCATCGTAGATTTTACTTCTTCATCATCATCATTTCAGCCGAAAGACGTCCACTGCTGGACATAGGCCTCCCCCAGGCGTCGCCACATTATCCGATCCCGTGCGTGTCGTATCCAGTGCCTTTCCGCAACCTTCACCAGGTCTTCGGTCCACCTGGTGGGAGGCCTTCCAAAGCATCGTTTTCCGGTTCGCGGTCGCCACTCCAGAACTTTTCTACCCAATCGGCCATCTGTTCTACGAGCAATGTGCCCTGCCTACTGCCATTTAAGTTTCGCAATTCTTCGTGCTATGTCGGTAACTTTGGTTCTCCTGCGGATATCCTCATTTCTGATGCGATCAGGCAAGGAAACTCCGAGCATAGTCCTCTTGCCCTTTGGTTGACGATTTTGCTTAACATGGTAAAATATGTAGACGCTCATCATTTCTCAAACTCCGGTGACTATATTTTAGTATCACAGAACACATAGCTAGATAGCCCACATATATTGTGATAACTACATAAAATATGTCACATTTCACCTAACTAATCTATTGTTAAGTAACTTGACATACTTTTCTAAAAGTTGTATACTCCAACGATGTCGTTTAACATCGCAAGGTGTGAAAACACGTTTCTCAATAAAACAGACACATTATAAATATTAATATTAAAATGTTTATGATAAATGTGTCTATTATGAGGTGATTCTGGCATTTTATTAAGTATTTGTATGGAAACTTGTTCTATGACAAAACTACATTGAATGTTTGACACTGTCATTTGTTTTGAGTGTTTCGATATTTTTATTAGTCTGGCTTGAATGCGCCTTTCACTTAGTTATTGTTATTATAATATTATGACATAATATCATTCCGTAGATGACTTTCTCTAAAATACTCTCAAACATTGTAGATGAGTAGATTTGACAAAACTTTGGATTCATATTTTAGATTTAAAAAATAGAGCGTTCCAGTTCAAACCCAGGCAGGCGCTTTACCTTGTGTAAATTATTTCATCACTACAATTAACGGTGAAGTAAAACATCGTAAAGAAACCGATCGTGAGAATGCCTAGAAATAAAAATTCGAAGCATGTGACATCCACCAACCCGCACTGAGCCTGCGTGGTAGAATAAGGCCCATGCCCTCTCTCACAGACAGGAGACCTGTGTTCCAGCAGTGGGAACATTAAAAGCCTGATGATGATAATTATGAAATACATATTGGGAAAATCTTAAGTGGGGAACGTCTATTGAGGCATTACCAACATAACCTGTTTTACAAGTAGACGAAAGGTTCAGCACATTCTAGTCACTTTTTATAAAACCCTAGCATAAAAGAATCTTAAATGAAATTCCCATACAAGATTATTTGACGTCAAATATTATACAATATTAACATATTACAATACATCCACTTATACGTTACTAACGCCTACTTCCATCAAACCTCACAAACTCAAGCGTTGCACATTATTTAGCCAAATTGCTGTACGTTATGATATTTAACAATATCTAAATGCTGGCATTGTCTCGGGGATTAGACACGGGCTGTGATGCCAAAGCCCTTAGCCTGGAGAGTGCGTAGGAGTTGTATAGATTAATAGTTTTAGTGCATTTTGTGCCTAAGGGTGTGCGGAAATGGGGAATATGAGGATAACGGTTTGAGGAATGATGTTCACGGTTTGAATGCCCGTAATTACCGAAGCAGTAGAAAAGCCATTGTATCTCGCGTGGATAAACGTTTCAGGCACTCAAGGGATTAAGGGATTTAAGCGATATTATGTCAGCACCTGTAGCCAAGTTGACAATCGACAATCGATGACGCTAGTAGAAAACGAATCAATGTATGGGAATGACATATCTGAACGTTAAGTCACGTGGTCAGGCCATACAAATAGAAGGCGTTAACGATTTTAGAAAAAGATTCGATAAGAAACGTTTGTAACTTGGTTAGGGGGTTTGTAACTTGCAGATTCGCATTTGGAATTATGGTTAGCTAAGTTCCATTGCACAAACTTTCTCTAGCTTTGTTTTTCAGTCGGTACACATTTGCTTACTTTGTATCTACAACATTGCTAAAAATAATCTTGCGTTTTTTTTCTCAATGCAAACGCCTCTCGCAACGCAAATATATGTTGCTGAAACAATGATTTTTATTTGTAACCACTTCAAGACCTATCTGGCTCTTTTAAAGGATACTGTATCATATCAGTTTTGCGATTATGTTTCCCAAAAGGTACCTTCAAATACCTAGTAGACTTAAAGCTGCCTTTATTTAATTTGACCCATTTTAACTCAAGTTTCAGCTGATAGGTAATTTAAAACTTTTAAAAGGTAGTTTAAGAAAAATATTTGCCTTTCTTTTTCGTATATAATTTCAATAAATCCACTGTTCATCTTAGTACACAGTAACAAAGTACAGTCTGCACAATAATCTATGGCCACAAGCTTAGTCATAGGCAAGGAAACGACGCCTAAGGCGGGTCAAAATGGTCTCCAAGAGAGATCACTTGGCGCTGATAGGCTAGGCGTAATTAAGTGTATGGGAATATTATGAAGGAGAAATGCTTGTTATTGAAGATCTAATTTAAGAAGTTTTAAGAGAAGTTGTATGTATGTATGTTTGTTTCTATGAGGCGTTCTGGAGACTAAACGCGTAGGCCGATTTTGATGATTCTCGTCGTAACCTTGCGAGTACCACTGTCTTGATTAAAATTGGAAAATAGAAAAATTGGGGGCTTTTGGGTGCCATATTGTGGGAGCCCATTTTTTGTTTTCTACGTTACCCACCGAGTGGGGTATCAAAATAAAGGGTTATAAGAGGTGATTTCAAAAATATATAACACTAGCTGACCCCCGCAGCTTTGCTCCCGTCAAAATTATAGCCTATGTTATTCGGGAATAATGTAGCTTTCCAAAGGAAAGAATTTTTAAAATCGGTCCAGTAGTTTCGGAGCCTATTCGATACAAACAAACAAAAAAATCTCTCCTCTTTTTAATATTGGTATAGACTAATTAATATGTTTAAAAGAACCTAGTTCGAAAAAAAATGCTAATTACTAAAAAGATAAAAATAAAAAAGGTTAATTCAAAAACCCCGACTGCAACTAAAAATATATAACCAAGAAGAAAATCATGCTGTTCAGTCGGAGGATACATATTCGTGAGCTGGCTGACCAAAACCAGATGTGTCCTCCGACTGCACAGCATAATTTTCTTCTTGTCCTTTTTCAGTTTTGATTTGAGTTTTTTTTTTTTTTATTAAATTTTTAAGCAGTGTTGGTCCCAAAAGATTCTCACAGTTCCCAATTAATTGTTGGTCTCAAGACCCATACTTAGTTTTTGCCTCATGGATATCAATGGTCTAACTCAAGGCAATTTGACCATCATTTTGCAATGGTCATTTTAGTTCAATTCTTATAAAAGCAACTATCGCTAGACTGATGTAAGAGAAACCCCTGAAATTTCTGAAAAAGTTCTCAAGGAAATGTAAATTTAAGTTAGGTTTATAATAGTCATTATTGTATCCTTAATCAACACACAACTAATTCCGTGTCACACAACACAATCAATAATTCTGCTTATCCAATCTATTCTTAGAACACTAGTAGACCGGAAAAATATTATCTAACATTAAGAAAAAATCTTAATTGCTATCTCTCGTGTCAGATGGACGTGCGAAACTGAATCGTGCGCAGTGTTCGCATGCGCGGCGTGCGCTTGCGCATGTGGGCACGCGATCGTCACGGCGATGTGACAAAATGGCGTAGCCTACATGTGTTGACAGCTTCGAGTTTTTCCGGTTCGTGTTCGTATTTCCGCGGAATGGTGTTTAAAATTGGGTACAAGTGTGATTGACTGATAGGATTGATTTATTGATGATTTGGTCTAAATTAGGTAGTTACTGGTCAGTCGAATAAAAGTGGAAAGTTTAGGAGGTGAAGTGGTACCCTAAATAATGATGCTACCAATTTTTTACCAATAGAAACATTAAGTAAATTTTATTAAAAGATGACTACAACTGCAATCAAACATTTTGTCCACAAATTATTCTGTTATCATTCTCAAAGTGAATCTTGTGATAAATATTTTGATTTGCAAAATTATTATATTGTTAGAATCATCATCTGCCTAGCCTTTTCCCAACTATGTTGGTGTCGGCTTCCAGTCTAACCGGATTCAGCTGAGTACCAGGGTTTTACATGGAGCGACTGCCTATCTGACCTCCACAACCCAGTAACTGGGTAACACGGTACCCCTTGGCTAGACTGGTGTCAGATCTCAAGCTTCTGACTACTCGTAACGACTGTCAAAGATCTTCAAATGACAGCCGGGACCAACGGCTTAACGTGCTTTCCGAGGCACGGAGGAAACTCGATATGTTGCAATGGTCACCCATCCACGAACCCACCTCGTCAAGCGTTACTTAACCTTGAAGATCGACCCATGCAGCTGTTATTATTTAGCCACGAGCTATTGTTAGAATAAGAATAGAATATAATAATGATTTATTTGCACAGAAAGTAGGTACAAGATACAGATGTTGTTATAATATTACGTAATCCTTATACTTTCTACCGTAACTAAGGCATGAAAAACAGTTTTATAAAAAATAATTAAAACAATACAGTCATAACACAAGCATAGTACAAGCACAATGTCAAAAACAACTATAACAAAAATGGAACTGAAGATATTTTGCCCAGTACAATGACATTTTAACAATAATACTTTTTTAAAACTAACCACGACTTTGCAAACTAATAAACAGACGGTATATTAAAAAATTACGACAAAATAACAAAATTGCTTCCACTTAACAACCCACGACTTCTACCTTCCTACTTACAAACTAAAGGACAAAACGGTATCCCTACGTGACAAACTCTCATTGCTCTATCACGGCCATTCAAAATGTCTTCCCTTCAAAATGGTAATAAGTCCAATTTGCCACTGCTTGCTGCGCGATAAATAATTAAACATCGTGACACTATGCTTAGCTTGACATTATAAAAACGACCTAATTTTATGGAGCTTAGAAAGGTCGAGAGGAAATAAATATGGTTTGTTAGAGCTTTTAAAATATTGAAATGGGAAGGGCAAATTGTGACGTTGAGATTTCGTCAATGTCGTTAGTTACTAAAATCTATCATTAGAACGAAAACTTTTAATAAGAAGTCTTTCAAAGAAGCTTGTTAAATAATGTTTTTTACACGCATTTCAGAAAACTTAAAAAAATAGATTTTCAGCGCTAAACCAGGTATCCATTTGGTTGATGCCAAGTAATCAATCATTAAATTGATAAATCGCTACCGGTTCAGTTATAGCGAAAGCTAGTACAGCGAAATCTACAATACATTTTTTTTTCATATTAGTTTTATTTTCTTTAAACTCAGAACTCAGACCATTTATTTCAATTACCCATTTGACTTAAGCCAGTTAGAAAGATGGAGTTAGCTTTTATACCACAGATATAAATCTAACTAGATGACGCGATTGTATGTACTTCGCGTGTCATATAACGGACTAAAATTACGATCAATGATCGTAATTTGAGCTTTTCATTTAGTATTATCCTCATATAGTATATTATATCGGACCCACCTTAAAGATAATAATCTCCTCAGTGACCGTCAATATGGCTTTCGCCGGGGACACTGCTGGGGCGAGGCCATCGAGAGACACGGCGAAGCTCTTGCTGTATCGCTTGATATCTCGAAGGCCTTTGACAGGGTCTGGCACGCAAGTTTACTCTGTAAGCTTCCTGCTTATGGCATCCCCGCTGGTTTTTGTAGCTGGATATCAGACTTCCTTAGTGAACGGTCGATCCGAGTAGTCATTGACGGCTGCTCCTCTGACCTTATGGCTATTGATGCCGGCGTTCCTCAGCGGTCTGTTTTCTCTGCAACTCTTTTCCTGCTGCACATCAATTCTTATAAAAGCAACTATCGCTAGACTGATGTAAGAGAAACCCCTGAAATTTCTGAAAAAGTTCTCAAGGAAATGTAAATTTAAGTTAGGTTTATAATAGTCATTATTGTATCCTTAATCAACACACAACTAATTCCGTGTCACACAACACAATCAATAATTCTGCTTATCCAATCTATTCTTAGAACACTAGTAGACCGGAAAAATATTATCTAACATTAAGAAAAAATCTTAATTGCTATCTCTCGTGTCAGATGGACGTGCGAAACTGAATCGTGCGCAGTGTTCGCATGCGCGGCGTGCGCTTGCGCATGTGGGCACGCGATCGTCACGGCGATGTGACAAAATGGCGTAGCCTACATGTGTTGACAGCTTCGAGTTTTTCCGGTTCGTGTTCGTATTTCCGCGGAATGGTGTTTAAAATTGGGTACAAGTGTGATTGACTGATAGGATTGATTTATTGATGATTTGGTCTAAATTAGGTAGTTACTGGTCAGTCGAATAAAAGTGGAAAGTTTAGGAGGTGAAGTGGTACCCTAAATAATGATGCTACCAATTTTTTACCAATAGAAACATTAAGTAAATTTTATTAAAAGATGACTACAACTGCAATCAAACATTTTGTCCACAAATTATTCTGTTATCATTCTCAAAGTGAATCTTGTGATAAATATTTTGATTTGCAAAATTATTATATTGTTAGAATCATCATCTGCCTAGCCTTTTCCCAACTATGTTGGTGTCGGCTTCCAGTCTAACCGGATTCAGCTGAGTACCAGGGTTTTACATGGAGCGACTGCCTATCTGACCTCCACAACCCAGTAACTGGGTAACACGGTACCCCTTGGCTAGACTGGTGTCAGATCTCAAGCTTCTGACTACTCGTAACGACTGTCAAAGATCTTCAAATGACAGCCGGGACCAACGGCTTAACGTGCTTTCCGAGGCACGGAGGAAACTCGATATGTTGCAATGGTCACCCATCCACGAACCCACCTCGTCAAGCGTTACTTAACCTTGAAGATCGACCCATGCAGCTGTTATTATTTAGCCACGAGCTATTGTTAGAATAAGAATAGAATATAATAATGATTTATTTGCACAGAAAGTAGGTACAAGATACAGATGTTGTTATAATATTACGTAATCCTTATACTTTCTACCGTAACTAAGGCATGAAAAACAGTTTTATAAAAAATAATTAAAACAATACAGTCATAACACAAGCATAGTACAAGCACAATGTCAAAAACAACTATAACAAAAATGGAACTGAAGATATTTTGCCCAGTACAATGACATTTTAACAATAATACTTTTTTAAAACTAACCACGACTTTGCAAACTAATAAACAGACGGTATATTAAAAAATTACGACAAAATAACAAAATTGCTTCCACTTAACAACCCACGACTTCTACCTTCCTACTTACAAACTAAAGGACAAAACGGTATCCCTACGTGACAAACTCTCATTGCTCTATCACGGCCATTCAAAATGTCTTCCCTTCAAAATGGTAATAAGTCCAATTTGCCACTGCTTGCTGCGCGATAAATAATTAAACATCGTGACACTATGCTTAGCTTGACATTATAAAAACGACCTAATTTTATGGAGCTTAGAAAGGTCGAGAGGAAATAAATATGGTTTGTTAGAGCTTTTAAAATATTGAAATGGGAAGGGCAAATTGTGACGTTGAGATTTCGTCAATGTCGTTAGTTACTAAAATCTATCATTAGAACGAAAACTTTTAATAAGAAGTCTTTCAAAGAAGCTTGTTAAATAATGTTTTTTACACGCATTTCAGAAAACTTAAAAAAATAGATTTTCAGCGCTAAACCAGGTATCCATTTGGTTGATGCCAAGTAATCAATCATTAAATTGATAAATCGCTACCGGTTCAGTTATAGCGAAAGCTAGTACAGCGAAATCTACAATACATTTTTTTTTCATATTAGTTTTATTTTCTTTAAACTCAGAACTCAGACCATTTATTTCAATTACCCATTTGACTTAAGCCAGTTAGAAAGATGGAGTTAGCTTTTATACCACAGATATAAATCTAACTAGATGACGCGATTGTATGTACTTCGCGTGTCATATAACGGACTAAAATTACGATCAATGATCGTAATTTGAGCTTTTCATTTAGTATTATCCTCATATAGTATATTATATCGGACCCACCTTAAAGATAATAATCTCCTCAGTGACCGTCAATATGGCTTTCGCCGGGGACACTGCTGGGGCGAGGCCATCGAGAGACACGGCGAAGCTCTTGCTGTATCGCTTGATATCTCGAAGGCCTTTGACAGGGTCTGGCACGCAAGTTTACTCTGTAAGCTTCCTGCTTATGGCATCCCCGCTGGTTTTTGTAGCTGGATATCAGACTTCCTTAGTGAACGGTCGATCCGAGTAGTCATTGACGGCTGCTCCTCTGACCTTATGGCTATTGATGCCGGCGTTCCTCAGCGGTCTGTTTTCTCTGCAACTCTTTTCCTGCTGCACATCAATTACGCAGATGACAGCACTGTTTCAGAGAGATACTTGTCCAGCGCAAAAACCAGCGTGGATGATGTTCGTTCCTTGAAAAACTCGTCTCCCAGTGGGGTGATGAAAATCTGGTCTCCTTTAACGCCACCAAAACACAGGTGTGTCTTTTTACCGCTAAAAGGAGTCTTTTCGATCTAACTCCTACTTTTCGGGGTACGTCTGTTCCTGTGACTGATCGGCTCGAGCTTCTAGGCATGGAGATGACATCCAGTCTCAACTTCGGCGCCTCCATAGAGTACAAAGCCCAAATTGCGGCCATATAACTGGCCATCCTAAACAGATTGAAGCGATACTTCACGCCTGGACAGCTTTTAACCCTATACAAAGCCCAAGTCCGATCTAGCATGGAGTATTGTAGCCACCTTTGGGATGGCCCAGCTAAGTATGAGCTTGCCGTGCTTGACTCGGTGGAACGCAGGGCCAAGAGGCTCATCGGCGACGTTGAATTGGTGGATGCCAAGCTTCACAGCTTGGCTCACCGCCGCAATGTTGCCTGCTTGTCGATCTTCTACAGACTGTACTTTGGTGAGTGTGCTCAAGAACTCCAAGACCTCATCTCACCAGCCCCCTTCTACCATCGGACATCAAGACGCACTGCAAGTTACCATCCTTACCTTGTTGCCATTCCACCAATTCGCACTAAGCGCTTCCAAACATCCTTCATAATGAGCACAGCGAATGAATGGAACTCACTATATGCGTCTGTGTTTCCGAACGCATTCAACCCGAATCTCTTCACAGTTATAGTGAACAGGATTCTTCTGGGTAAGCTCACTCCATAGTCGACTCTGTCTCCGTCACCTCTGACCTAGACTAGAGTCAAGAGCAAACCCATAATCGGCAAAAATCGTCACCGGAAATCCACCGAAATAATGAAAAATTCCTTTTTATGCCATACTGAGCTGTAAAGACTGAATAGAAAAAGTTGGTCGAGGCATTGGAAATGTTTTCTTTCATTGGTAATTAAATTTGTTTTTAAATTGTGTGTTTAAAAGTGGCACGCTTGGTGACACAGATGGAGGGACTTGACTTGGGACTAGTTAGATTTATGTCTGTGTTTTATACCGATATCTCTCTAGAATTTTTATTGCTATGTACTAATTAAAATGGCCTATATTTAACAACAAGTATTGTTTACTCGAACACCTCATTGCATGAAACTGATAATCGTTAAGCCCTTCAAATGCAAACAATACATACACCTACATTGCCTTCCCTACCTTTTCAGGACTAACGGTACCACACCACACTGAATGGAAAGCCACTACGTCAGTGGGAATAGCCGCTTTTAATCTGTACTTAAGAATCTAAGTACACCATTATTGTAATACAAAACAATAATTCCGTTCAGAGCTCATGACATTAAGAAATTATTAGGTTGCGCCGCATCCGCGTAAGGGTCTCAGCTTGCGGCTTTTAGGCTGGTTACAAAACAACTTTTATTTGTTACAATGCTGATCTAAAGAAATATTGTTTGTTTGTACAAGTACAAGGTAATTTTCAGTAGAACCTATTGATCCGATAAAGAGTTTCTTTTTTTAATGAATGATTAGAATTTGATTGAGTTGGATTAACCTAAAATCGGCATACCTACATCGTACTTTATATGTCGTGGTAGACCTCGCCTCTCGTGCTTGAGGTCTTGGTTTCAAATCCGGGCAAATGTGACTTTTTCAATTAATTTACTTTCTTAGTTTGTCTTGGACATCATTGACAACGGTGAAGGAAAAACATCATGAGGATACCGGCGGGCTTATTACGTAAGGAACAGCAAGTAGCAATAATTGTACAATTATTGCGCGATCAATTTATTGACCTGGCTACTGAGGCCTTTAAGTAAAGTCTTTTTTTTTACAGTCACTTTTAATAGAAGCTATTTTAACTGTCCAATGATTTATAAAATGTATCGTTTGATGAATTTACCAGCTTATGAAAGAGCAACACTTCGTGGAGGCTGTTTTTTTACAATAGTCAATTTAATTACTATTTAGCTCCAATATTCCGATAAATTAATATTCGCAGATGTAAAGTATTTGTGTAAGGTAAATATGGCAGTGAAAATTTGATATTTGCATTTTATTTACGTAAATGTCAATGTGTAAAATCAATTAAAATTTCTTTGAATTGTCGATTGTTTTAAGAAATCGAATCGATAACGCATTAGAACATCACTTAATAGACTACATTATCTCTTATTTGAGCTATGAAACGTAAAAAAGATTTTTCAAATTTAATTTAGACAATGGCAGAATAGTCGACATCGGTGATTGCCATATATAAAAAAAAATCTCATGTGTTTGTAAGTATTTAGTAGTAAACAAATAAGCTTCTCTGAGGTAGCCAACACTACAGTATAAAAAAATTCTCCACTTTACCGTGATCACTTCTGTTTCAATGATACAACAAATAGTACAGTTGCGTAGACATTAGAGACTCAAAACAACACCAATTTGTCATTTAAATTTACAATATTCACTAGGAATTTGTTATTTCAATATTTATTTTTATATTATTATTCTAATTTGCAGATAATTAAAGTAGCCACAAAATAACACACTAAAAAAGCCGCCAAAAACTCAAAAACTTCTGTACCTATTCAGCCAACAGCGAGCGATTAGCAATCGACCAACAACAAGGGAAAAAGTAATCGCAATTTGACAGCCACATTTGCTCGCCGATCGCTGTCGCTCTGCTGTCAAAAACCATACGTAATATGAAATTATCGCGATCACCTTGCGATAAATGCACATTTCAGTTAACAGATTTTTATTGTTAGCAGTGCTGTCGTAAAATTATTAGGGTGTGGCTATAGCTCATATATAATGCGGATTCGCGATTCAAGAGCAATTGTTTCGCAAAAATAAGCCTTCCAATTTTTTGACGTAAAGCGATATTCGCGCGATGATTGTACAATCTCTGCGCAAATATTGTTAATTGCTGTTTCATACGTAATAAGCCTGTGGGACTTATATTTGATATTTATAAGTTCGTGCTCCATTGGCGTAATTGCTGCAAGGCGTTCCAGTGCGAGGGTAAACAAATAAATAAATCGTTTTGGGAAATTTTTTTTTTCATTTTCAGGCGTTATATATTTTGATATGGGTTCTTTGGCTAGATTAATTTGCCACACTAATTCTCACCAATGTAACTTCTGAAAGCCAGAATCGATGTGGGTGAAAACCTGAAAAGCACAGAGGCAACGACTCTCGTTGACACTAAAAAAAATGTCTTAGAAGCTGCTATGGAACCAATCAGAAAAAAACATCGTTGGAACTTGAAAAAACATTAATTATATTTCATTTAATATGTTGTTTTGTCTTCTAAATCGAATTTTATTTCTACTCGTATGTTTTAAGACACCGTACTTTTTTAATTTACAGAAAACGGTGAAAAACCGCACGTTTTTCTCGAAAACCTTACTTGCAGCCAGCCTAATCCCCCAGTTCCTCGCAAGACAGGAGACGTATAAGCCCATCTGCACGTGGGCGAGAGCCCCAGGCAAGCTGTTCAAGCATTTCACTTGCCTTCAGATGCATACGAGGCCTTTTTAGTGGATCGCCGAAGGTAATTAATATGTTCGGAATAGGATGTGAATTATATGCTGGAGTTTCTGAAGTTAATGCCGTAGGTGTTAAAAACGAGAAATTAATTTAAACCCATTTAATAGTTTTAGAGAGTTCCAAAAAGTATAGCCGGTGTCGGTAGTTTTTGTGATTAGAAGTTGGTGATATTTAGAGTAATGCTTTGCCCTCTTACCTAATTAAACCACCTACAGAACAGAAAAGTTTACCACCTAAATATCCCACTGTGTCTTTCTTTCTGTCGCAGGTCTGCTGAAAGAAATTTCTATCGAAATAAGCATTACCTTTGTGCTCTTCTATCTGTATTCTTTCTTTTTAACCGACTTACCAAAAAGGAGGAGGTTCTATGTTCGACTTCTTGTATGTTTTTTTTTATGTATGTTCACCGATATCTCCGTCAATTGTGGACCGATTTTGAAAATTATGTTATTGTTTGAAAGAGTATATTGCGGAATTGGTCCCATTTTAATTTCGTGAAGATCTGATGAAGAACTTCGGAGATGTACAACAGAACTCTTCAATAAATAAAGGCAAATCTCTCGGGATTGCTACAATCGCATGTTTGTTGATTGTTTATACCATTTCATAACATAACATCACGCCAGTACCTACGCTCTAAAGGGGTACGCAGATGTGTACAGTTCACCTTGGTACACTCTCATTTCACCGGTTATGTTCAGTTTCATGATATTCGGGTAATCTATTCTGGCATTATAGGTAACTACTTGCCTATTAGGTAGGTACAACTAAAAAGTGAAAAAAAAAAACTCTTTACAAAAAAATACTACCGACTTCCAAATAGCAAAACTACAAAGTGAAAAATAACTTTATTTTTGGAAGTCGGTGTCCATAACGCAAAAAATTGGTACCCACCAAAGACACCGACTTCCAAAAATAAAGTTATTTTAAAGTCGGTAGTATTTTTTTGTAAAAGGTTTTTCGAACTTTGATTTAACAGAAGAGGCAGGCTTGAAATGAGATCAGTTTCATACGAATAGTAAAATACTAGGTATAAAATTGTCCAATTGCAGGAAAACGGTCTCGTGTTATTAACTAAAGGGCTGCATTGACCACTAACAACAAAATGCACATTACTCCTTGAATTTTTAGACTAGATGCTCTAGATAAGTGTTATTCGATGTCGATGGCGATGTCAAAAGCAATGGTCGAATTGTCAAAAGATAAGGGATTGATTACGTCACATTTCGATAGCGTTTGACGAGTTTTCAAACTGAGTTGTGTCTGAAATCAATTGGGTCGCTTTTAATGAAGGTCTGATCGCGCGATAGAGTGAGTTGATTAGTTGATTTGAACCACTCACTTGCTCATACCCACCAAGTTTTCAGCCCGCAACCTTTACCTACTTAAGGAGGTGTATCCAAACCTCCAGGCCACCACGACTCAAACCCATACTTAGTACTTTACAAACCATCAAACATTCCCCAACTAGAAGAGCTAAAGAATTTGAATACCATCCACAAGCATTGTTTGAAGGCCTTGAAAAGACTCCTGTAGTATACAATATGATCCCTGAGAAAGATCGCGTCGATTACAAATACATTAATAGCTGGGGGCGTGGCCATATTGTTATTTAAAAGCTGGTGAGCCATTAAGTACTTGTATCGGTTGTAATCGTCACGACGCGTTTGTTATAGCGGTAGTGTTAGGTTACGTCACGTCGTGAGTTTGTTGCGGAATATTTAGGAGGAGCTGCGGGATTTTGGTTTCTAGAAGTTGGTGGTATGTATGGGAGGTAGATAATATTGAGGGCGATATAAGGGGACATGAAATCTTAGAAAGACTCGTTTGGTTAAACTTGAGGGTTACGGCGACTGATCCTGCAATTAACTGATCCCACGGAATGAGTTGCTGGATACATTTATTTTAATATTTTTCTTCCGGCGACTCGTCCCACCCATAAATGAATAAAAATAATCTATTGTTCAAGCCAAAAACAGTACTGTCAAACGAAAAAATGGTTAATGTAATAATTAAAGGAAAAACTATTTGATACAAAAATATCATTTATTTATATTATAATATAATATAAAAACACCCATTTGATTACAGTTCTTGTTATAGTTTTGAATTTTTTTTCGTCTGACTGTATTTTTTATGGGTGGGACGAGTCGACGGAAGAAAAATATTAAAATAAATGTATCCGGCAACTCGTCCCGCGGGATCAGTTAATTGCGGGATCAGTCGCCGGAACCCTCTTAAATTTGAGGTAATTCAAGAGAAAACAATAGAAAAACGCCCAAGATGTGTCCACCAAAAAGGAAGAAAGCTTTTATGAAGAAGACTTTTTTCTAAAAATATGTATACCTTTCTGCTTTTTTTATTCATCTCACCATGCATAACTTTGTAAAAGTAGCTTACTTGTAAAAATCCCCATTCAAATTCCAATATAGTCAATCCAATTCTAGGCAGATGGAGTACTTAAACACGCAAACAAAGTTGACATAATAAGAGTAAAAGGCCAAGAAAAAGCTAAGTAATTGAATCACTCACCTTCCATTAAAAACTATTTTTGCACTATAGTTTCGACTCCCCAATGACACACATCACATGACACCTTAACAAAAAAAAAAACAAAAACGCAAAAACACCATCCACCTCTCATTACGTCACTACTCAACGTAACCTAAATGTGTTTATTATCTTTACAGCGTAACAACAATAGTTTCTGTGTATAAAGTAGCTTTTAATATTTTATTCATACTGCCATCAACTAATTGTTCAAGGCTGTTCATTGGCTGATGGATTATATTCTGGTCTTTTCTTTGACTTTGCAGTTTCGAAATTCGCATCAACAATAGTCATAATGTGCCTAGCCTATGTAATAGAACTTTACATTAAGATATTTATCTTTGATTTTTATAAATAAAATGGTTATGGCTTATGGTCAGTAGATTGTATTCCATTGGGTATTTTTAGGGTTCCGTACCAAAAGGGGAAAAACGGGAGTCTATTACTAAGACTCCGCGATCTGTCTGTCTGTCCGTCTACACCAGGCTTTATCTCATGAACCGTGATAGCTAGGCAGTTGAAATTTTACAGAGGATGTATTACTGTTGCCGCTATAACAACAAATACTAAAAACAGAATAAAATAAATATTTAAGTGGGGCACCCATACAACAAACGTAATTTTTTTGCCGTTTTTTTGCAATAATGGTACGGAACCCTTCGTGTGCAAGTCCAACTCGCACTTGGCCGATTTTTATATTTGACAGCGGCTTCATCCGCGTGAAAGTCAGAAATTTACCCAATGGCATATAATCCAGGAATAAAAAATATTCTGAGGAGTGGAATTCCCTGCCGGAGTCTGTGTTTCCCGACAGCTTCAATATAGGAACCAATTCACTCTTTAAGTCAAGAGTGAATAGGTTATTTCTAGGCAAGCGTGTTTCACCGTCGACCACATCATCGCTTACAATCAGGTGAGATAGTGGTCAAGCGCGAGCTTACACAATATATATAAAAAAAGGAAAATAATATTCTATAACCTTTTCCAAGGTTCAATATATCTCTATACCAAAATTCATTAAAATTGGTACAGTGGTTTAAGCGTGAAATCGTAACAAACAGACAGAGTTAGTGTCGCATTTATAATATTAGTATGGATATAATTAAGGTATGTGGATTTTTGAACAGAGAAATAAATGTGTGTATTGACAGGCTTCTCAAGATTATTTTATTTTATTTTTTGAAAGTATATACTCGAAATAACTGTCGTATGTCAGTATATTCACCCTCTGGGGCGGAAATTGTCAATCATGATAATTATCAATCTGATTTGATATCGATACCTTTTAAAACCTTTTTATTTTCAACCTCGATCTTATTTATTTATTTATTTTTATATACTCTATTGTACACCAAGAAAAAAATAATTCAAAAAGACATCTTAAAACAAAAACAAACATACATTAGGCGGCCTTATCGCTTTCCGCGATCTCTTCCAGGTAATCTAGAATGGAAAGGGACACAATAAGGGGTTGCACTTAATGCAAATTTTCCAACAAATAATTAGTTTATCTCTATCTATTATCGGTTAGCTTTTACTCTAAAGAGCGAAAAGAGAAAGCTTAATTAATAAAAATATTAAATTCAATCACAGACGCAAAACGCACAGAGCCAACCGTGGAATTTTGCACAATACTCATCTTAAAATCTATCGACGTGGCTGAGTATTGGTTGAAGAAAATTTAAATTAATACAATACAAAGAGCAGTCAACACGAAAAACACGAAGATACAACGATAGTGCAATAAATTCTAAGATTTTTTTACTAATTGTTGCCCTCAAATTAGTTTATTAATATTTTTATTTATTTTGCCATGGAAAAGGTATGTTTTACCCTTTATAACATCAGCTATCTACCAGTGACAGTCTCGTCAAAATCGGTCCAGTTGTTGCAGAGATTACCCGGTACAAACAGACGAGAGTCAGAAATAATAATCATAAAAATTGCGTATTTGTTATAAGTACCTTATATACTTTCACATGCATTCAATAAAACGTTGTTATTTTGATTTTACATACAGACACTTCAATTTTATTTATTTGTATTTAAGAAAATAAAAGTTTTTTTGTTTTGCGATGGGAAACCCTATCGGTAAATAGCTTTATATAATATTCGAGTGTCTCAAATATATTTGATCAAGTTGTACTCGTCTTTTTATAAAATACGCCAACTTATCGCTCAATTACACATACAAATTACGTCCAATGACATTAACACGAACTATTAAGTAAAGTCTATTTTCCCACCATTTATAAAGAAATTCGATGCACAAGTAAGTGTTTCGCCAAGTAAATGGAGTATAAAGGAAAGGGTCGGACTGTCTATCAAGCACTTGTAATTACCTTTCTGGGGCGTACGGCGAATTCTCGATGTCATGCCATATGTCCTTTAAGGGGGGCGGACTTGGGAAGAATGATTTTATTAGTAATTGATTGATTTTAAATGAGTCCCTGCTATTAATCGAAAGGGGTGAATTCCAGTAGGAATAAGTGTTGAAAAGATGTTAAACCAAATCTATAGCAATATTATAAAGAGGAAAGATTTTTTGTTTGTTTGTTTGTACCGAATAGGCTCCGAAACTACTGAATAGCCTACAGACTGCTACATTATTCCTGAGTGACATAGGCTTTTATCCCAAAAACGGGTCCTGTGGGGTGGTCCACTGGAGTGAAGCCGCGGGGAACAGCTAGTGTTTCATAAAAGTTAACAATTATGGATTTAAGTGATAATTTTGAATGGCTAAGTTTTGGCTTTAGCGCCATATATAAATACATTTTCATCAAAACCGTCGACAGTAGAAAGAAGTGATAGTTAAATACACTATCATCAATGCATTATCAGTGATAAACTGGTCGCAATAATTGGACATGCCTATTTACAAAATTTTGTTTGAAGCATCCTAATAATTCCTTTAACCAGTGTCTATTACACCAAAAACTATGATACAATTATATATGGAACAAACAGATTCCTCGACGAATAATTTCCAAATTAACTTAGATCACACAAGTTCAATTTATTTTTTATTTCGGCTTGGAAAGTCCTCATTGGATGTCCTCGGCGGTTTGACAGACTCGTTCAGAACGAGTAGAAAGTAACTCGATACTCCCCGGTATTCCATCTCACACCTATGCTTCGGAACGTACGATCCTTCCGCAACCCTCGGCTGAAATATATCAGAACCTAACCCAACCAAAATCATATTGTATTGTAATGTGAAAACTATAAAAGCAATTTGGCAAACTAAACGCGAACACAAATAATCATGACTCCAATTCTCTACCACCTAATTTCAATCAAAACAGTTCAGTTCCAAAAGCAGACATAAATATTTTGACAAGTACCTGCCCACACAATAACAACGCGAATTTTAATTCCCATGAAACTAATTCAACGTAAACCGACAATTTTCGAGAAATACGTGAACAGATCTTACAAATTGTTCCATATAACAACACGTGAGGAAAACAGGGAAGTGATTTGAAGGAAACCAGTTGTTTTCGTCACGTAGGAAAGAAAGATGGCGTCATTTATTTAGTCATACGTCATCCTAATCCGGGCCTGGCTTGTCGCCCCATCACTTAGTGAGGACATGCTCGCGTTTCTTTGTGGACAAAGGTTGGGGTCTAAGTACAGGCGATTTGTGATTGAAATCGTTGAATAATTGATTGTTTTAACGGTTGAGGACTTGTTAATTGAACATTTATTTTAGTAACGATTGACGATTAGAGTGATTGCCGTTGTGGGTGCCGTAGGTGAGCGGGTTGTAAATGCAAGATAGATTAGAAGTTAATTGGTTACTTTGTGTTATAACTTGAAGTTACTTATTTACTTTTTGTAGAAAACTTAAATTTTCTTGTTTTATTTTTTTTTAGATTATATCTATACTAATAATATTTTAAAGAGGTAAAGATTGTGAGTTTGTGAGCTTGTAGGGGGTAATCTCTAGATCACTGAACCGATTTAGATGAAATTTGGCATGGAGATAGTTTTAGACCCTGAGAAGGACAGAAGATAGTTTGTATTCCCTTGAGATAATAATACACTTTTTAAGCGGGCGAAGCCTCGGGCAGAAGCTAGTCGTAAATAAGTACCTAGTACTTGCAAGTCATTTTAGAAAAATTTGATTATATAGGTATCATCTTCATTTATAGGACGGCTCATACAAAGAGGTCAGTAAACTGGACTTCAAGGTCGTTATCTCATAGATTTTTGTTTGTTTTATGAACCGTATGAACATTAACGACCCGCGCGATATAACTAATTCGCGTCTTTTTCAAGACGGCCTGTAAACTGGCCACCGTGCACCCACGAAATCAGTCCAGTAAATTAGACAATGACCTAGAAGTCATTGTCCAATTTACTGGCCACTTGAATGAACCGTCGTATAAAGGCTTAAAGCGAAAGAAAAAAAATATTTTTGCAAAATATCTTTACGCTGCTGCCCTCACCCCACCCAACTAAGTACTTGATACCTGAGTACAAGCACGGACGACATCAAACGCGCAGCTTTTCCCCGTGTTTTCCTGGACGTATCGCCGCTCGTGCCCGATTGTGCGGAAGTACCGCAGACAGGTTAATTTGCTGGAGATCCTTCAGGATTTGGGTTGAGTGTCCAGCGTTTATGCCTTTTTGTAATGTTTAAGGATTTTCGGGGATATAAATACAATAGTGAACTTAGGAACAATCTAAAAAAACTGGCCAAGTGCGTGTCACATTTAGAGTTCCGTACCAAACCGCAAAATTAGTTTGGTTGAAATATAAAAAAAAATTGAAAATTTCAAAGAAAACTCTGAATTATCAATATATTGGTATTATATTAGTAAATGATACAAAGTAATAAAAATTATCACCATATTTCAAGTTCATAAGTCAATTGGGCAGTTAAAAATTCTAAGGAATAAAAGTTTTGTAAAAAAACGCTGACTTTGGTGGCTTCTCATTCCTTTGTTTTCCTGTATTTTTAAAACAAAATACAGTATCTAACTACTCAACGAGTTCTAAAAAACGATACCCCACTCGATGGGGTAGATCAGATTTTTCTTTCACGTAGGGGGTACGTGAAAGAAAAATCTGATCTTTGCTGTATGAGTGCCTCCCTTAAAAACATTTAAAAATGTTTTTAGACAATTTGAATGGCTTTAAGTCAACTAGCTACTGTAGCAACTGTAGCTCCAACCATTTGGCTGGAAGAACCCGTGTGACAAACGACGGACAGGTGTTGATAGTTATTTTCAAGCTGGAACATGGTCACTTTCTTAATACCAAATGATCAAAACAAATAACTCACTATTTATTTTGTGTTGTTTATCTAACCTAGATATAGAAATAGGACGATTTATAATTATTATAGTTTCGTTTAATGTTCACTTCTGTAATAAAACCCTTATAATATTTATGTCAAAGTGACACATACGTAGTTTTAAAAGAAGTATAACTGTTTATTAGAAAAAATAAACTGTATTATAGTCACATTATACCTATTTCTGAATATTATGGTTACAGGTCTACCGGAATCTCAAGGCATAATTTTTTTTTATATCTTATTGTCTTCATACACATACCTAATATACTTTATGTTCATTAATACTAAAGACATAAATAAAACAATTAAACAGTATTAAGATCTAAGTATTTAATCGAATTTCCCAAGTATTGAACACAACAAATTTTTATATCCCCATTTGCGATGAGATTCCGGTAGACCTATAATAACTTTTAAAACGTTTTCTTGTTTTAAGTTATTATCATAACTGCAGTCATTTTCTAGGTCTTATATGAAATTGCACGTAACCAAGTTTAACCAGCTCCGAAGAATAATCAACAGTCGTTAAGAATAATATATTGCCACATTTATTATTTACTGTAGGATCATCAAAAATACAGAAATATTTTTCATTGTTGGGATATTTATCAATCTCGATTTTAAACACAATACGTTCGGCAGTGGGCGCTTGACTAGAGTTAATCTATTCCCCCAGAAATGTCTTGAAAACTACAAAGAAACCAACCCCGTATTTCCCTCACGTGACACCAAAACATTCGTCCCTACTCACTAGTTCTTAACGAACTTAAGACACAATTACAGCTTCTTATACTAAGATAGGTATACCTTCACTATGAGTCCAGGGTAGGGGAGACATTGATGTGACAGGAATGCATTCCGGGCATGCTTCGGGCGAGGTCGGGATTTCTCGGGACACTTCGGTTTATTGCTTTGCTTGAAGACAATCTGGGATTGAAGTTTGATTGGTTTTGTGTAGTTTGGTGATTTAGTAGGCATTATTCTTTTCCTTATTGTTTTTCTCCAGTCAATGAATATATAAATGCCGAATTATTGTCTTTGGCATTGTTGGAGGACAATAATTTCTAGTACGGCCTAGGCTCTGCTGCTCGCGAATTCAGGCTGCGGAGATTGATGGTGATAATGATGTTGATGAAGAGTTGAGTTTTGCAGTTGGCAGGAATCTATTTGAAAACGGATTGGAGGTCGATACGGCCAAGTCACACGTATTTTATTTACATTGTGACTAGCAACAGAAAATGAAAAAACTACACAAGAGACATATCATTAACTGATAGATAGAGAGAAAATCTGTTCACTGTCCGTGTAAGCAGTAAACACTAAAAAAAAATTAAGTGATCTCACTAAAATAAACCAAACAATTTACAAGACACATTTTACAACACACAAAAGACAAACAAAACAATTCACACCGTACCACGACAAAAATAACAACAAAAAGACAAACAAAAACAATATCCAATGAAAACAAAACAAATGAACTAACATTTGACCTACAACCAACAACTTGGCAATCGATATCAAACTGTTATCTAAGGAGACCGAATGCCAGTTGTCCAGGGTAGGGATGTGACGGAGGCCATCTTAGCGGAGCCAGAAGTGCAAAGCTTCATGTCGGGGGCTGAGGCGATAAAAATTAGAAATAACAGATTCATCATTATTTTATCCGAAAGACATAAGACTTCCCATCAAAATTGTCGTAACAAAGACGGGTTCTGTATTTATCGCAGCCAGCGGCTTCCCGCCTTAGCTGAATGGGTAAAATATGTTGTGTGTGTCCAAGAACTCGAGCGGCTTGGATACTGTGATGCAGAGAACTTATTATTTAAATACGAACTCTAGACAATACTCATGATTTCTAGTGGTACTTCCCGATCCCAAGATATTACATCGTAGAGCTAGAAATCTTCCAATAGGAGCATAATTCACAAAGACTTTAAGAGAGATGTTCTAATAACCATCATAAATGCACACTCACATACACACACATACACTAATAATCGTACCAGTATCTTTGCCTTTACATTAATTTTGTTCTTTTTTGTAAAATTTACTTAAAATAGTTTAGTTAACTAGTTACCTAAAAATATGTATATTGATCATAGGGAGGAGCGGAACCGTCCAATACAAGCATTACTACATGCTTCCTGGGTAGTTTCAGCCACTGATAAATATTGTAAAAGAACCGTTAAAGAAATAACCTATTTTATTTTATTATTTATATTTACCAAAAAATAGTGTTGTGGTTTTTGTCAAGTTCTAGGCGACTTCATTTCATAGTGTTCCTTAAATCCTTAGAATAAATTTGCACCACTAAACCCTCGCTCAATCGGTAGTGAATTGGGAGGAAAAGCTTGAAACTTTAAGTTATATCGTCACCACATTATAAGATTTTCGCTTAGTTACAGCCTATTTTCTTTCTAAAAACTTGCGGAGGCCGATGCGGAGTTGCAATTTCTTGTGGCAATTCTAGTTTTTCGCAGGTGAAGTTCTGTTACAACCCTAGTCTAGGGGACTCCATAAGGAAGCCAAAACAAGGGTGGCAGGGGAGGGAATTAGTGGCGCTTCATTGGGTCGCAATTAAAAGAGGAAAGTCTACGGATGTGATATGGAGTTTCGGAGTATGGCTGAAGGAACTTGGACTAATTCTTGATGACGCCAATCGATTTGGGGAAAAGTTTTCGTGGCGTGTTTTTGTGTCGTGTAATGTTGATTGTGGGTATTTTTGATAACAGAAAGATATTTTTTTACTTTTAGAATAATAGAGATTTGCTATACCTATATAATTTAAATATTTACTTGAATGATTAAAGATACCATTTTGACCACAGTATAAATATAAAGTGACATTACCAAATTCAAAAAACTCAAAGCATTAATGTCAATTAAAAACACAATTAAAAACCATTAAAAGGTACTTTTAAATTGTCAAGGAGTCGGTTTACACAAGTCAAGAACAAAAAAAAAGTCTAAATGTCAAAAATATTTATTTCAACTAGGCCACTAAGCGGCACTTTTTTACGTCAACAATTAAAATTTAAAAGCAATAATAATTGACTCTACCATGCATTCGGAAAAGTAGCTTGTTATGGACAAGAAACGCCAACACGCAAATAACTGCATAGATTGACTATACATGCCAAAAATAAAATTATTTAAACAATTTGGTTACTTACTTTGTTCTTATTGCTTTTAAATGTTACTATATTAAAATTCACTGAGAGAAATTAATAAGGTGGCATCAGCATTTAAGTAGTAGGTACATCCTACATCGGTAAGTTTCCTAGTTATTACACCAATCGCACTAGAATTTAAACAACTTCCATGCTTCGCATGAATCACATCACAAATCAATAACCCCTACATTCGCACACAATACCAAACATAGCAATTTCTATCTCACATTAGCAGCCCCAATTACATGTCGTAGTTCTAGAAAAAATAATAGTAATAAAAGCGAAGCCACCAACGTGTAAGGTCCTAATAACGTATTCAAACAACATAATCCAAAGGCGAGTAATGATAGCAATCTGTTGGCTATAAATCCTTAATGGCCTATCTCTTGTCCACCGCACTTGAGGCTGATGCAGCTAGGTGAGGCTAGGTGGGACGATGGAGAAACGAGTATTTTGTGATATGATTTGGTGCGATTTTTAGAAGAACCTTAAGAGGAAACGGGGGCTGAGAGCGCCGACTGAATTTCCTAAGTAAAAAGTCATAATTCGAGGTTTGGCTCTCGTCTATTTTCTCCTCCAATATTGAACCAATTTAAAAGATATTCCATAAACTGAAAATGAAAGATATATTCTATGTCCCTATGTTTTTCTTTTTGATGATACATTATCTTAAGAAGCTCTAGAACCCTCAAAAATGCTCAAATTTGCGCTGTCAACAGAGGCTTAGTGTACAAATTTGACAAATATAAATGAAAAAAGAAAAACATAGGGACATAGTATATATCTTACTTTACCAGTTTATGGAAAATGTTTTTAATTTGGTCCAATATTGGAGGAGGAAATAGACGAGAGCCAAACCTCGAATTATGACTTTTTACTTAGGCAATTCAGTCGGCGCTCTCTGCCCATATTTCCTCTTAAATTGTTAAAAGAGTTCAAAAAGGATAAGTAAGCAAAAATATAATTTTATACAAGTTTAGTGACCACATAGCTTCTTGATATTTCTTATAATGTGCAAGTCATCAATAACTCAAGTAATCAATATCACTAAGTTTTATTCTACTATAAATAACTGACATCCAATCCCAACATTGACGTCATTGAAATCGTGTCAAATTGCAAAATAACGTCCATTATAATTTAATTACACAAAATTATATATTGCCTATGTATTTGGACTGTGTTTATGCACACTGAACGTATTTAACTTTACATTATCAAAACTTCAAATGGGTCTCTTTTTATTGACAAGCGACATCACGGCAGGCTTTGAAGGAGATGGACTGGAGAGAGGTAGAAAAAGAGTAATCCAAGTTTAGCCAGCAATGAAACAAAACGTACGTAAATAAAAGAATGTTAGGACAAAACGTCGATAAACAAATCGTCACACGGTTAACTTTAAAGGAATATAGCCAGTAACAGAGTATTCTTACTTGTTACTTATATAATAAATGCAAAGGTTTAGATGGATGGATGTATGTTTATTTCTCAATCACGCCAGAACGATAAAATATGGATATAATAAAGTCTGGAATACTTTTCATCCCGGTATAATGTTTCTTTGGGATAAGAAAACACTGCACACGCGGGCGAAGCCGCTGGCAGAAGCTAGTATTTTATAAGGTGGACAATCTTATTACATGATCTTCACATATTATAACCACACAAAAATTTCCCAAACATTGTTCCTTTCAACTTTATCGCAAAATTATCGGACCTAACTATCGCCCCTCACGTAGGCCGTAGCCTGGAGGCTTCGCCGTCGATACGCGACTGAACTTTCACCAGCCGTCCGCGCCTCCAGATACTTGCAGATTTATACCTCAAATACTTCTAAGGAAGGAGGTACCTAAGATAAGAATGTCTCTTGGTGTTAGGGGTTTAGAAGTGATTAGGGTTATTTTTTGTCTTTGAAAAAGTTTGGTGGACTTTAAATAATTTAATTTTAGATTTTTGTTTTTTTTTAAATATAGCTTCTTATTGTTTCTGTCTATCTTATTCGGTAAAATAAATATCTGGCCTTTATAATTGGTAAGTTTATTTATTGATACTTCGCCTTTCCGAAACTTATTTTGTAGGTCCTTGATGCCTATCAGTTTCGGTTAAATTCATTCTGTAGTAAAAAAATTAGTTTAACGAAGTTATTTAGTTTAACGATGTAGTTCTCCAGATACTCGCAGATTAATACCGCAAATACGAGTACTTCTAAGGTAAGAAGGATCCAGTAATAAGAATGTCTCTAGGTGTTAAGGGGTTTACAAGTGATTAGGGTTCTTTTTTGTCTTGTGAAAAGTTTGGTAGATTTCGTCGGGAACAATTTAAAAACATATCATCTATTATCGTTTCTGTTTATTATTTTTGGTATAAGAAATATCTGGT